>BGNK01000753.1:0-21188 GCA_003297005.1 Symbiodinium sp. clade A Y106 | reverse complement strand
CCCCCCCCCCCCCAAAAAAAAAAAAAAAACAAAAAGGCAACCCAAGACCCCATCCCTATCGAACCCAGATGAAAATCACAAGAACCTAGACCCTATAGAACCCTGAGTAAACCCTAAACCCTAGAGGGAAAAATAGAACTCTGAGCAAAACCCGAAACCGAAACCTCCGAAACCACAAGCTACCTAGAGGCTCCATATTAGTTCCTTATGGCGGTTCATATTTAGAACCCTCCAAGGTAATCCCAAAAAGGAACTACTATGGAGCCTACGGGTAGTTCCTACGAGCCAAGGCTCTGGAGCTTCAAGACAACCTCCTCGAGGAGCCTTACCATGGCAGGTGTAAACAGTTAGGGTTTAGGAGTCGGGTTTGGGGTTCAGGGTTTAGGGTTTAGGTTTTGTAGTCTATGTTTTTTTTTCTGGCTTTAGGTTTCAGGTTCTAGGATGGAGGGTTTAGGCTTCTAGGACTCAAGACTTACATAACTTTGGGTGTTTCAGCTCCTTCCTCCATCCTGCAAGGATACACTCTGAACCCCAAGCCCATGCCCTAAGGCCGAAGGCCTAAACCCCTTTCCCTCATCATGCCTAAAGGGTGTTCTTGTTAAGGAAACTACTTTCAGTTTCCATAATAGAGATCCATAGTAAATGATATCGTTTCCTTGTTATGGCAACTTGACTTAAACCCCTTATATAACCAGAGCCCAGTAAAGGGGTGTTCGAGTGGGGCTTTGAGGGGAGTTTTGTGCGCAGGGACGGGCGATGGCTAAGAGTGAACCTAGGGTTGAGCTAGGACCCAGAGTAGGCCCTGGTTCCCTTTTTTTAGGGTTTAGGTTCCCTTCTAGCCCCCTTTAAACCAAAAAGGGCACCCTTTTTGATTCCTAGGCTACTCTTGGCTTTGGGTTCAACGATTCCTAAATCGACACGGGCTTTTGCCCGTAAGATTGTTTCGCTCCGAGCTGGGAGGCCTTAAACCTCGACGCCCCCCCATGTGGGAGTTTCCGACAATCAGGGGTACCTTACTTTGGGGCCTTATAATAGGGATCCTGCTATTTAGGGTACTATATTGGGGTCCCCTATTTTCGGAAACTCCCATGTATGTAAACCCACAGGCTTGAAGCCCAGATTTTGCAACGAACACTCGAAGCTGTAAGCAAACACCATAACCTTGTGGTCTCAAAACGGTTGGGGTTGGTCATTGAATTTAGGGATTGTGCTGCGAGAGGGACGCTTAAACCTTAAACCATACGCCCTCCCAGCCCCCAAACCCCTAACCCAATTTACACAGCAATGTTTGCAGGAGATCGCCCCCGAGGCCGCGTTGGGCTGTGCTTTGCTTCGTGCATCTAGTGGGTTGCAGGATTTCCTAAATTGCTTGTTGTATGTGCTAAGAATTTAGGGCTCTAGTGTAGTGTTTTCAGGGTTTGGGGCTTTGGCGGTGTAGAGTTGCGGTTGCTTGCCAGTTTCTCGGTTCTGAAACTACGACCCCTGTCCCGAAACTGAAAACATCCTTGGGGAATGATGCTTGGGGAATGATGAAGGTCTAGGCTTACGCTCAATAGCCACCTAAATCGTCAACCCTTACGCCTCCACCTTACAGCCGCTACCGTACCTTAACCGCCTTAAGCTACCAAAACCTTGTTTGCGTTGTAGGGTCCCTATAACTCCTCTATTGGGGGACCTGATTGGAAGCTACAAACAGGTAGGTTATGGTTATTTCAGGTAAACCCTAAGCTAAGCAATCTCTAAACCTCAACCCTAAGCCCAAGACCCAGCCTACTGTACTTTGTCGAAGCAGGTCTTCGCCAACCTTCCACGGCTGCAGACGCTCGGTCGCATGTGGGCGGGCTTTGGGCGGTTCGGCCTTCATGGCTCAGCTTAGGGGCCTTCAGAAAGGATAGGGTTTTGAGGGCTGTTAGGGTCTTTCTGGGATATATGCCAAGAACTAAGGACGGATAGTTAAACAAGGGGGATTTTTGTTCTAAGTGTTGAGACCTCCATTTGAGGGTTGATGGCTGCAGATGCGAAGCCGCAGCACCAGAGGCCCCTGAGAGTCATATACCCCTGAACCCTGAACCCGAATCCCCCAACACACTAAACTCACTAAACTCTAAACCCGCCATTCAAGGAACTGCCAATCTCTGTTTGACCCTAAACCCTAAACCCAAAAGAATTGCTTCAAGGAGCTGCCAATCTCTATTTGATTTAAAATAGCCACAAATCCCAGCAACCTTGGCTTCCACGCCCACGTCCCTTGGATTAACCCAGAGATTTAAAAAATATCCCTTTTTTAAGGAGTATACCTTACATCAAATTAGGGATCCTGCCATCATTTAAGGTATATTCCTTAATTAAGGGATATTGGAGTCGCTGGGAAGAGAGCCCCATTATAGCAGAAGCCAGAAAGTTGGAACATCATTATCCTCATGCCCTTAAGGTAAAGTATAAGGGATCCTACCACTAATCCTCCTGGATCCATGTTCCAACTTTCTGGGGTTCACTATACAGTTTAAGGAGCATGTCGTGGTCAAGGGCAACGCTATGCCCCAAAACTCCTCTCTGATTCTGAAGGTCCCTTTCAATACCATTTAAAGGGGTCTATAAGGATTACTATAAGGGGTATTATGGGGGTTTAGTATAGGGGCCAAAATAATTACCAATTCTAGTTTGGGGTTCCTTATTGTAATTATAGTAGAATGGGCACCCAAACCCGATTCTAATCAATTAAGGCCCTGAGACCCACAGCCTCAACACCTGAAGCCGTCTCCCTTGAAACCTAAACCAGAAGCCCTAATCCTTGTAAGCTCTTGCCGTTGAAGAACCTGTATGTATGGGGCCTTATAGAAACCTGAAGCACTGAAGCACCTCTTTTATTAAACAAGTCTATAACACTAGAAAAGCTTTATCTAGCCCTAGAACCCCATAGCCTCGGATAAACAACTCAAAAACCACAAGCCTAATACAACCCTAAAGCATATAAACCCTAAACCTTAAGCAACAACAAAAAAAGAAGGAACAGAGGCGACAAAAAGCAAAAACAACAACAAAACCCTGAAGCTGCGAGGAACCTCACGTTGGCGCACAACCTGCTCCACACGCTTTCCTCCCGGGCCTTCCAGGATCTCCCTTCGCCCCTGAGCTCGGTCATGACTGCAGGCTCCCTAAACCCTATAGTAATATATTTCGGCCTTGATGTCGACTGCAGGCAGACATTAAAAAGGAGCTTAAATAAAAAAACCCTATAGTAGGGGCCTATAGGTTTTAGTTTCATATACCCCCCCCCCCCCCCCCCCCCCCCCCCCCNTATATAAGTGCGGCTGTGTTGCCGCTGCAGGGAGACAGTAAAAAAGAGATTAAAAAAAAAAACCCCAAAGTAGGGGGCTATAAGGTTTAATTTCATATACCCCCCCCCCCCTCCCCCCCCACCCCTCCAAACCCTGTTCTAATTATTAAGGCCCCTATTCTTGGTGTCCTTCGGAGGGGTTGAGGGTTTAGGGTTACATGGTAGATCTGACATCATAGAGACCTCGTTCCAAAGAGGGGTTTAGTGCTCTTAGGAATTATTTTAAGATGTTTCATATCAAAAAGCTGCAAGGAATGTTTGAACGCTAACATTTTTACAGAACAGTGTCTTGCGTGAATAATTCTAACGGGGCTGAGGTGGTCTTGTGGGGACCCGCAGGGCAAAGGGCTCAAGGGTTTAAGGGTGAGGGGCTCGGGGGTTTCAGGGCTTTAGGGCTAAGGTTCAGGGTTTTGGGGTTTCAGAATTTCGTGTTCAGGGTTTTAGGGTTTAGGGCATCGGGGTTTTAGAAGTTTCGGTGTTTAGGATTTTTGCAGTTCGGGCTTAGTGGTTTGGACTTAGAGTGATGGCTGGAGGGCGTCAGCCAGGTTGAGCTCTCTCTCCTGTTGTGAAAAGTCTCCACGCGATGGAAGCAGCCTCTTCCGGTGATGCTCAGGGGCTCGTAAGGGCACGGCTGCGACGGTCAGGGTTAATATAGGGTCTTAAATCATTACCAATACTATTTTGGGGGTTCTTATTATGATTATAGTATACCCCCAAAACCCTATTCTTGTTCTTAAGGTCCCTATATTACGAGCTCAAGTTTCGGAGGTGTCGCGAGCGTGAGTCTCACGATTTAGAGCCGATTTTGCAGTTCCAGCCATCCTCAAGAAGTCTGTTTTGGAGCATTGGCCGCTGTTGTAGGTAACTCGAAAGCCCCTTACAGTTCCATGCGCCCTTCTCACAGCCCAGAGACTCCAATATCCCTTAATTAAGGAATATACCTTAAATGATGGTGGGATCCCTAATATGATTTAAGGCATATTCCTTAATTAAGGGGTATTGGAGTCTCTGGGTTCGTCCTGTTCTGCCGAATCGGCCAACGCTGAGCACGGCAAGAGAATCCGGAGACTTGGAGGCGGGTATGTAACAAGTAGTGTAGGGGCCTCAATAATTAGAATAGGGTTCCTTTTAAAGGGGTCTATAAGGACTACTATAAGGGGTATGTATACGATTTAGTATAGGGGCCTGAATGATTGGAATAGGGTTTTGGGACCCATTATACTATAATTAGTCTTAATAAGGAGCCCCCAAAATAGTGTTGGTAATTATTATAGTAGGTTGGAGGGTTTACCCTGTACCACTAGCATAAGTATTACGTCGATCTCGCCAACTGCCTGTATTCACAACGACGGCGGGTGGTACTACTCCGGTTCTGGCTGCTGTTGCTGCTGCTACGACGACTACGACGATGACGACGACGACCACTTCTGCTCCTACTCCTTCGGCTACTCCTCCTCTAATTTGTTCTACCAGCACTACCTTTACTGCCTGTCCTGCTGCGTCTTCGCTACCCCGGCCGCAGCTGACAACAACCATACAGTACTATGTTACTATGCCAACGACGATTTTGCGCAGCTGCTAGCCGGGGCATTACCCCACAGACAACCATGTGAATAGTTCATATTGTCATAAAGCGTGATCGTGCTGACACTCCGGCAAAGGTGGTCGGGGAATCAACACAGCAACAGATTCCACGACGGAATCTTGTTTCCTGATTACTTACAATCATATTATACTGGACCACACCGAAGTCTTGGTACTCTGGCCCCTGTTAGAGCTATGGTCTCGTTAGGAATTATTTTTATTTTTGTTCATATACAACCCAAGAGAATATTAGAAATAGTATTTTGTTATCATGGTTCTAAGGGGGGTATAGAGAGCATCCAAGGCTGACAGACTTGGACCTCTCGAATAACTTGCTGGGAAGCGGAGCTTTGCCGTCGCTGCAAGGACGGGGGCCCCTGGGGTTCAAGGCTTGGGGCATAGATTGGGGCCGGAATACTCGCAGTTAGACTAGGGTTTTGCATGGTTTGGCATGCAAAAAATAATGTAGAGATTGTAAACTGTAAACGAAAAGATTTGCTCATTATTCCTGAGCTTCCAAGCAAGAGCTGGTGGCTTGGGCTGGTGGCTTGGGCTTGTGGGGATTGAGCTTAGCTTCCACCCAGAGACTCCAATATCACTTAATTAGGGAATATAGCTTAAATCATATTAGGGATCTTACTATAATTTAAGGTATATTCCCTGTTTAAGGGATATTGGAGTCTCTGGGCATGTGCCCCCAACACCCTAATGGGCGCGAGAGAGTTTCGCATGGGGTCCTCTTTTGGAGTGCACTTGCGAAGAGACTGCTGAAGCGGACAGAAACCCTGCGGCTGCTAAGAAGAGGCACTTAGCAAGCATGGTTAAAAGTATCTCAAAAAGGGCTACAGCCAAGGATAAATCTAACCACCCGAATTACAAGCTTGCTTCATGCGGGGAGTGTTGAGAAGTTAGGAACATTTAGGAACGTTTTCTTGACATTGCAGGTTGGTTTTATTGTTTGCAGGTTAACGTTGCGGGATGAGGGGCCTTATGTGGGAGTTTCCGATAATGAGGGGTACCTTATTTGGGATCCTTATAATTCGCATCCTACTATTTAGGGTTCTATATTAGGGTCCAGGACAACGGCAAGGGCAAGGGCAAGGAGCAGGGCAAGGATAGGGGCAAGGGCAAGGAGAAGGACAAGGGCAACGGGTACGGGAGCAGCTGAAGAACGAGGGCTGTAGATGGAAGCCTCCATCCTGACAAACTACAACACTGGGTGACGGATTGTGGCCGCCTGGGCTGCGTGCTGTGCAGAAAACAGCTGAGTCTAGTCGTGACTCCTAAGCCCTGGCTTCGTTTTAGTCTCTCATGCATGGTTCCGAAGCCGTCATCTCCATAGCATATTCAAGACGGTTCTGGTTTGTCATTGACAATGAGAGCAGGCATGCTGCCGTGTGCGAAATTTGTAAATGCCGTTAAGGCTTCAGATCCTGCCGAACTCAACTGTGAAGCTTCCACCCTAACCCCGGCCCTACACCCTAAGATGTTCTCCGGTTCAATGTGGGCATGTCCTGGCTAAGTAGGAGGTAAGAAAGACGTTTCATGGTGTTGCGGCTTTCGAAGGCTTAGCCCACCTTCGCTACTTGAACATCTCCGGCAACAGATTCCAACATCTTCCTACAGGCCCGCGGCTTCGGGTTTCGGGTGCGATACAGGGTTTCGTTTGAAACCTCGTCGGGGTTAGGGTCGAGGTGCGATTCCTTTTCGTTTTCATGTATCCTCAAGGGGTTGTTGAACATGCTGTTTAAAGTTTCCCCAGTAATTATCCCCAGCCAAGGTACAAATGCTGTTTTGATTCTGGCTCTATGGAGCCCTAAACCCTAAACCCTAAACCGCTTTTTAGGGTGCCTGCTCTGACTTTGGGGCTCTCCGGAGATAGGTTCTGGGCCGAGCACAAGCCCTTGGCTTGGAGGCCAAGAAGCCCTAAGCCCTACCTAACCCCAGTGCCTAACTAGGAGTTTCCGAAAATTAGGGTACCTTATTTGGGGGTCCTTATAATAAGGATCCTACTATTTAGGGTACTATATTAGGGTCCCCTATTTTCGGAAACTCCCAACTGTTGTATATAAGGAAATATGCGAGGACATCACAACAAGCCGCCCGAAAAGGGTAAACCTGAAAGTATCCTAAGCCCGAAAGCCCTCTGAGCCCCTTCAAGCTTAAAAGCCTTCTGAGCCCTAAACCCTAAATGGGAGTTTCCGAAAATAGGGGAACCTACTATGGTACCCTAAATGGTAGGATCCTTTATTATGGGGACACCGAAATAAGGTACCCCTACACTTCGGAAACTCCCAAATCTGTGTGCCCAGGTGCCTTCAGCGGTTTGCTCGCCTTGCAATCCCTGGACATCTCCAAGATCAGTCTGAAGGATGGGTTAGGGTTCAGGAGTTTTCGGGTTTAGGGTTTTAGGGGTAGACTTGAGCCGAGTAGCTAAAAGGGTTTCAGGGGTGTCCGAAGTCTGAAGATATCTGGGCGTTTCCGAAAACAGGGGACCCTAATATAGTACCCTAGATAGTAGGATCCCTATTACAGGGACCCCAACATAAGGTACCCGTAATTTTCGGAAACTCCCATCTGAAGATCGGGGGCTCCGTTCCCAAAGCCGTTTTGGGCCCTCTCAGCCCTAAAGCTTAAAACCCTAGCCTCGGATCCTCCGCCTTGAACCCTCAAGCCCCAAACCCCAACCCTAAAACCCCTAAGCGGTTTAGGGCTTTGAGGGTTCAGGGTTTGGGGTTTAGGGCGAAGCCCCTAAATTCCCGAAGCCTTAAGCCCTTTGGCACTTGAGGGCTTGGGGTAATTAATTTGGGGCGATTCCCCTAAGACCCAGGGAAGCCGTGCCTGCGTTGAGCGAGTGTGCGAGTTGAACAATACTAAGAATAAGGATAATGATAATGACAATGAGACTTATTATTAGTATCATTCTCATTATCATTATCCTGGAATTATCCTTATTATTAGTATTTTTGTATTATTATTATGAGTATTGCTACAATTTTTCCTTAGCCCCTACGGCCAAGATCATAGGGACCCTTAGGGGGGTAGGGGGAGGGGGGGTAGGGGCCTTAATGCCTTTAATAAGGCCTAATAAGGGTGATTTAAGGAAGTATAGTCCCCTAACCCCCCTCCCCCTTACCCCCCTAAGGGTCCCTATGACAAGAGGAGCTCATGCCCGGCGTCTTCGCAGAGCTCGGCAGTCTCGAGGACCTTCTTCACCTTGGGACTTGGGACGCCAGAGACTCCTTAATAGAGGGTTTAGGGTTTAGGGTTTAGGGTTTAGGGACGGCAGACTAGGTTCCTGAGTGGTACCCTTTTGCCCTTTTTATTTTAGGGTCCCCTTACTAAAGCCTAATGATAAGAAAAAGGGTACCCTTATTGTAATGGGGCTACTCAGGAACCTAGCAGAGACTCCTTAATTAAGGAATACCGAGGGTCCTTTAAGGGATCTATAGGGTCCCTTTAAGGGCTCCTATAAGGGATCTATAGGGTAAAGGGTTTAGGGGACTCCAAGATCCCTAGGGTTCTTTAAAATGGCTCTACAGGGGTTTATAGGGTGCTTTTGAAGGGATCTATACGGGTTCCTTAAAGGGGTCTATAGGGTTTAGGGTTTGGAGACTGCAATATCCTTAATTAAGTGGGCTCCTTTAAGGGATCTTTAGGGTTTAGGGGTTATGGGATATAAGATCCTCCGAAACCCAGAGACTCCAATATCCCTTTACAGGGATGTATAGGCTTCCTTTAAGGGTTCCTATAAGGGATCTTTAGGGTTCAGGGTTTAGGGGACTCCAAGATCCCTCAATTAAGGAATATATTAATTTAAATTATAGTAGGACCCCTAACATGATTTAAGGCATATTCCTTAATTAAGCTTAGTAGCTGAGTGGATACACTTTACACTTTGGGGGATAATATTACCCACCATACAACTGAAAGTGTACACTTTTTGGGGCTTATGAACTCAGCAACTAAGTAAGGGATATTGGAGTCTCTGGGACTTTCAAGGGGGGCCCAGGTTTCGGGTTTACGGTTCTTTTCTGTATATTGTTTTCGAGCGCGGGTCCTCTTCTTCAGGCTTAATCGGATCTTTAGGGTTTAGGCTTTCATAGGGCTTCAGAATTGCAGGGCTTTTGCTATGGGGCTTAGAACGGCGAAAGGGGTTCACAGTGGCTTTTTGCTTTGACTCGGGCTTCGTCAGCTTTCTCAATACGAGCTGTTCTTAAGCGCTTGTGAAAGAGTTTAGGGGTTTAAGGGCTTGGGACAGGATTTCAGCTCGTTGAGAGTTTCAGAAAATGGGGGCCCGAAGTATAGACCCGCAAATACGGAATATTAGGATCCATAAACAGAGCTCCACATGTTTAATTTAGAGAGCTCGCGGATGTCTCGAATGCTACCAATAAGGGTTTTCGGGATGTCAGGGTTCGGGGTTGAGGCTTTCAAGAATTGTGCCCTTAGAGTTTAATATCGAGGCCTTAACAGTTAGAATAGGGATGCCTAAACCCTAAACCCTACACCCTAAACTCAAAGCGTAAGCCTGAATGCTCAGTTTAAGCCTTATCACGCGCAGGAGCGTATTACACCCTGTACGGGAAAGCAACCAATGACTTTCTAGTCTTTACGAGGTAAATGGTAATTATAGGCATAATTACATCCATTTACAAGTAAGTTCAATAACTGAAAACAAGGCTTCCTCAGATTACTTATAAGTAAGACCAGGCCCTAAACCGCAACCCCGTAACCCCCCGGGCAAAAAATGGACCCTCGAGTGCTCGTGTGTGCCCAAAGGGGTCGGGGCCACATTCTGCAGCAAAACAGGGCCGTTCTTTTCGTGTGGCTGCCCTAAACGGGGTTCTGAATCTTAGGATCGAAAAATGGACCCTCGAGTGCTCGTGTGTGCCCAAAGGGGTCGGGGCCACATTCTGCAGCAAAACAGGGCCGTTCTTTTCGTGTGGCTGCTCTACAGCTTCCAGGGTCCATGTGTGCCCACGGCGGTCGAGGCCACGTTCTGCAGCAAAACAGGGCCGTTCTTTTCGTGTGGCTGCTATAAACTGGGCTCTGAATCTCAGGATCGAAAAATGGACCCTCGAGTGCTCGTGTGTGCCCAAAGGGGTCGGGGCCACATTCTGCTGCAAAATAGGGCCGCTCTTTTCGTGTGGCTGCTCTAAACCATCCGGGGTCCATGTGTGCCCAAGGCGGCCCAAGCCACATTCTGCAACAAAACAGAGCCGTTCTTTTCGAGTGGCTGCTCTAAAGTCTGCTTCGCCCTCCATAATGCAGTACCAAATTCTGTTTATAAAATGTGCATTTTAGCCTGGGCCAGGTGCCAAACTCGAGGTCCCCTCCTTTCTTTTCGTGTGGCTGCTCTAAACCCTTCGGGACTCCTTGCTTTGGGTTCTGAGTCTCAGGATCGAAAAATGGACCCTCGAGTGCTCGTGTGTGCCCAAAGGGGTCGGGGCCACATTCTGCAGCAAAACAGGGCCGTTCTTTTCGTGTGGCTGCTCTACAGCTTCCAGGGTCCATGTGTGCCCACGGCGGTCGAGGCCACGTTCTGCAGCAAAACAGGGCCGTTCTTTTCGTGTGGCTGCTTTAAACTGGGTTCTGAGTCTTAGGATCGAAAAATGGCCCCTCGAGTGCTCGTGTGTGCCCAAAGGGGTCGGGGCCACATTCTGCAGCAAAACAGGGCCGTTCTTTTCGTGTGGCTGCTGTAAACCATCCGGTGTCCATGTGTGCCCACGGCGGTCGAGGCCATATTCTGCAGCAAAACAGGGTTGTTCTTTTCGTGTGGCTGCTCTAAACTCTGCTTCGCCCTCCATAAACCTGGAAAAATATGGCTGATTTTGCAGTACCAAATTCTGTTCATAAAATGTGCATTTTAGCCTGGGCCAGGTGNTGGCTGCTCTAAACTCTGCTTCGCCCTCCATAAACCTGGAAAAATATGGCTGATTTTGCAGTACCAAATTCTGTTCATAAAATGTGCATTTTAGCCTGGGCCAGGTGCCAATCTCGAGGGTCCCCTCCTTTCTTTTCGTGTGGCTGCTCTAAACCCCTTCGGGACTCCTTGGGTCGGGGTTCTGAGTCTTAGGATCGGAAAGTGGGCCCTGGAGTGCTCGTGTGATGACTGAGCGGCTGAGTTGTGCAGATTCGCGATTTGTAGTCGCCTTCGCCAGGCGAAGCTCTTGGAATGTAAGCAGTGAGCGTCATGACTTGCATCTCGCCTCTGCCGTGCCTTCATCATGAGCAAGAGCTGATGTTCTCAACAAAATAAGCCTCCCTTCGCTCCATTTTGACACTACGGCGGAAAGACTGCGAGCTTGCTTGTAGCTGCACATCTTCCGTTGTTTTGGACGCTTGAGGACTTAAGCTGAGAAAAAATGCTCCGGGTGGGTTGTGGTGGGATACATGTCGGGGTCCACGGATGTGACGAACTCCCTTATGCAAAAAATCTCTGACTTCCGTCGCACATACTTTTTACCGCAACAGTTTGGTCGACACACCCTAAACCCTAAACCCGTGGTGCCGCGACCTAGACAGGACTTGTGGGCCGAAGGTTTGCAAGTGAAGGCGGCCGCACGTGCGGTTTAGGGTTTAGGGTGCGCTTTCCTTGTGCTGGGTTAGGGCTGTGGGATTCACGACTTAGGGTGCAAGGAGGAGGATTTCCGAAACCTCATATTCAAGCCCAGGTTGTCAGATTTGATGTTTAGGAGTTTAGGGTGTAGTATTTCAGGCTGCATAGTTTCTTTGCTTTAGTCTGCTACTTGTAGACGGTCAGGGCGGTTTCAGGAGTCCGTCAAGGCTAACAAATATAAGCGGGATCTTCGAGCATGCTTTATAATAACGCGCATTCGTTGGGACTCTACAGAATGCCCGCGGCATGAGAGCGTAGAGTTTTCGGCTTCGGATGGCAGGTCTTGGCTTCATTTATGGTTTTCGGCAGTTTTGCCAGCGATTTGTAGTTGTAGTTTGATGAGGCACGATTTAGGGTTTCAGGGTTTGTGGCAGTGCGGGATTTTGTCCGCCAGCCATCAGAGGGACCCAAAGTATAATCCCAGAGCATCCCGGAACCCCAGTCAGGATGAGCAGCCATTGGCGACATATTAGCAACAGAAATCAGCATCGTACACACTATACGAGTAGCAGAATGTACCTGACTGCACGGCAAGGAGGTACCTACTGCACCAAACCCAGAATCCTACATGAAACCTGCCTGGCCCCTCCACCCTGTGCCTTAGGCTCTAAACACTATGCCCGAAGCTTCAGGCCCTAAATCCCTAAACTTCCCGTAGAACCTCCACCCTTGTAGAACGGTCAAGCCCTGGAAGAAGCCTTATGGAACTTTTATAGAAACCTAATTCCTTGGTGTTCTTCTGGTTGGCTCTTAGGACTTTTAGCTTTTTGGGTATCTATATGAACTAGAATACGGAGGCTAAAAGTTTAATTTTTAGGAGGGGTTCACAAGTAGAAAGATTCTGAAAGCCTTTTTGAGCCTCAACTGCTCTCCCCGAGCAGGCCTTTCCCCTTGGCGTCTTCGATGACCTGCACTCTCTCAACAACCTTGGGCTGCGTGGCAACTTGCCCTGCTACCAGTAATATATAATATGCTGTTCCCGAAATTCGAGTTACATCCTAAACCCTAAACCCTAAACCAAATATGTATCATGAAATACCCCAAGAGCCAATTCTAACTACTAAGACCCCACTGTTAGCCTGGAGGCGTCGGCCAAAGCCAGTACACAGGAGTCTCGCGTCATTTTTTGCACGGACTTTCCAGGCCTTGGGATTCAGGATGCGTGTTAAAGGCCTAGTCTGCAGTGTTTAAATAGGGTTTAGGGTTAAAGGATGAAGCTGTAGTGTTTAGGGTGCCAGGACTTTCGACGGTTGGTCATGGCAGAAACCGCCTAGGTCAAGTTCCGATTTCGCACGCGCCAGACAGCCCCGTTCGTTTCCCCAAGCTCTGAGAGTCCAAAGACCCGATCCGTGTAAACCAACACACTAAACCGAAACCCTAACCCTAAGCCCCAAACCTAAACCTAAACCTAAACCCAAACCCCCAGCCTTGACAAACCACTTCTAAGGCCTGAAGTCCGAAGTTCCTGTAACAGCAGATCTACTGCCCTGGTACAGTAAACCTTCTGAAGGATGGTTCAGGCTTGTGGGGTCCTGCCAAGGTACGGCCACAGAAGTCCTTCCCGAAGGCATCTGGGATGAATTCAGCTCGTAGTGATTTTGAGGGTTGAGGTTTGGGGTTTAGAGTTTGGGGTATGGCACATTTTAAGGGTGTAGGCTTTTCGGCTTCGAACTCTATGGCTACGGGGTGGATGAACTCTACGTACGAGGCTTAGTTGCTGAACTGCTTCCAGGCCTTGGTCAGAAATGAACACTCTTCGCAACCAAAGCCGAACTTCACGGACCGTGCGTACCACCCAACTTAAAGATACCAGGAGCCCGAAAAACCCAAAGCCCTTACCAACCGCGTACGCAAGCCCTCCCAAGCCCAAGGCGAAAGACCCTAAGCCTCGCCTGGCATGTCCGAGAGTGATCACCGGCACCCTAATCCCTGAACTCGCTCGAAAGTTCGTACACAGGGCTCGGTAATTTCCCGTTATAGGCCTTATACAGCTACAGTATAATATCCCCCCAAGCCCTATTCTGATTGTGAGGAGTATTCGACCCGCTCGAAAAGCTCAGGTGCGGCTTATCTTGCTTCCTCTTGGGTTTTACGGCTTTGTTGCTTATCATTGGGACCAAGACGGGAAAGTAGCTTCGGGCTCCTGTCAGAGCAGGTTCGCCTTAAAGCCAGACCTAACCCGGAACCTTTGCCACTAAGCCAAACATGCAGAGCCGAAAGCTTTCGGACCCCTTTTTAGAACAGCCCCCAGATGCAGAGCTGCCGCTACACCTGCAGCCCCCAAAACCACAACCTTCTGGGTTTCGGGTTCAGGCAACAGGGGTGTTGATGGGGCGTGGCAGGGTGGTGTTTCAATGAGGAGACATTGGGGAGCTTATCCCATGGCCATATAAGGCTACAGGTTACAGGTCCTTGCAGCAAATACACAGCTTTTCTACCAGGGTCATAGTGGAGGTCCGGGAGATGCGGAAGCCAAGAGATTGTGTAGGGTCAGGTGGAAACTGGGCGCTCGGAGCTTTCAGGTATTGATTTCAGGGTGGGGGATGGCATGGTGTCATATAGTGTCTGTGTGATCTCTCAACCATCCCTTGCAAGCTGAAGCGTATGCGGAGTTCACATCTTGAAGGGCGAAGCCATAACGTGCACGTAAGTTGGGATGGCCTGTGAGCTTACGTAGGCTTAGACACCAAACCCTAAAGCCGTTGCTTGCAAACCCCGAGCCCTACTGTAGCTTGCTCCCAACACTTTTTTCACCTTTCTAAACCCTTGTGAACTACTGAACCTGGAACTATGAATATAGAGTTCGACTAAATGTTAACGGTGTCCCCTCATAGATACCCCTCAAAGCACTGGCTCGACTATTTAGGCCCCTGCAATTACACCCGGAAAAGTCCTTTAAGTGTGCCAATGCATGAAAATGTGTCCAGCCCTAGCCATCTGGGGCGGTTTTCTATGCTTGTCAAGTCGTTTCTGGCTTACGTGTCGTCCGGTATGACAGCAAGACGGATAGGTATGCACCCTGTCTGTTGGAACCTCTACGTAGTTGTCTAAGGACCTCGAATGGTAATTATTGCCGAGGTTGAGCGTCAAACCCAACGAACCTGAGTCCCTAAATTGCCCACCTTAAACCCTAATTCCTAACAAAACACCCTTAACGCATGAACTACCCTAAGTCCAACAAATCGTCGGCAAAGCCCCGCGGAGGCGTCTCGACCTTGGGCGCAATATGCTGGTGCAGCCGGGGATCCTGGTTTTGGGTTCGAGGTTTGAGGACTTAGGGTTTAGGGTTTTGTCGTTTAGGGTTTAAGGTTTGGGATTTAGGGTTTAGGGTTTAAGGTCTAAGGTCTTACCCGGTTTTGGGTTCAGGGTTCGGGGTTAGGGTTGAGGGCTTGTCATTTTATGCTTTAGGAAGCTTTAGGGTTTAAGGCTTAAGGTTTAGGGTTCTAAAGTTTGGGGGTTAGGCATCCATCTGGGTGAGGCCGCCCTAAGGTAGATAGGTGCATGAAGGATTGAACATGTACTTACTTATATACATCTAGTCACCGCCTTTCGGCAACTTCAGCTAAGCATATCACCCCAACATCCGCATCCAACAGTATGCTCACGCTGATTGACATATGCCAAAGTTACGTGTGTGTATACGTGTCCTTTAGGAACATACAAATGCGTCTACCTGTGAATGCACGTGTGCAGGCAGTAGCTACGTACTTTCTGCATCACATCATCGTCACGGCGTAGACAGATACACGCACACATACACTGGTAGTGAAGGCGCAACTCGGCTGCCACATTCTTGCAGCATAGGCCTGCGGTTGTGGGCTATTGGGTTTTGGCCTCTTATCTATTTTGGGGGCATGAGAGCTTTTGGACCGCTACGATGAGGTTGAACGGCAGCCTCTTCCGCAACCTCAGCCAGCTGCGGATTCTTGATCTCAGTTTCCCGGCTGAGGGGTTTAGGGTTGAGCAACTTCAAGATTTCTGGGTTTGCCATGCTCTTGTGCTGCGCTGCAGAAGGAGTGGACAGACGGAGTCCAGTCGTTGTAAACAGCCTTCCCTCTCCAACGTTGTACAGGTTTAGGGTTTATAGGGTTACACAACTGCCGTACTTTTACCAACTTCCCTCCTCGACCAGGTTTGAGCATTAGCCTACATCTGAAACCTCACGCCTCGGACTCGTAACCCTACACCCCAAATCCTCCGAACCCGGGGCTTTAAACGTGTGTTCTTCTTCGACTACATCAACCCTGCATCACGGTTTACGGTTGTACTGTAACGGCCCGAACACTATTGAACTAGATTCATCTCGTTTAATAGAGGGAGAATACGGGCATAGCGGCATATGACTATTTTAAATATCCAGACCTCTATCTTAGAGTTTTAGGGTCTGAGTTTGGGTACTCAAACCCCATGCTCTGAACCCAGTACGGCTACGGAGTAGGGAAGGACCATAAAACTATCATAAACCCGGCATTCTGAGACCCACCCCCACGTAAATGCCGGGTCCTCAATGACTCAGTGCCTGGAGAGTCCGCCGAACATAAGGAGGCACTAACCTCCCAGGATGTTCCTGGCCTGCTTTGCAAGAGATTCGCAGTTATCGGGCATTTTCTTGTAGGTTTAGGGTTTCGAAAGATTTAAACCGAAGCCCTAAACCCCAAGTCTAAGCCCAGGGATCCTTGGGTTTCTTGTCCTTTCAGTGAGTCCTGAGGCGCCAACCGGCTGGACGAGATTGCTCCCGAGTCTTTCGCTGGTCTGAGCGACCTGGTCCCCTTGGCAGAAGCTAAGGAGTCCTAGGCAGCCCAAAAAGGATTCAGTGTGATAGAGAGAGTCTTCGGGGTACGTAGAGAGAGAGAGAGAGAGAGACAGACAGAGAGAGAGAGAGAGATAGAGAGAGAGAGAGGGAGAGAGAGCCAGAGAGAGAGAGAGAGACAGAGACAGAGACAGAGCGAGAGCGAGAGCAAGTGCGCGAGAGAGAGGGACACAGAGAAAGCAGGTACAAGTGGCTAGCCAGCTAGGTCGGTAGGTAGTTGTTTGATGGGTAGATAGATAGACAGATAAGGTAAATTACGATAGACAAGATAGATAGAGGATGTTCATAAGACAGATAGGATAGATACGACAGATAAGACAGACAAGGTAGATCAAGCAGATAAGACTGTGACAGATAAGGCAGCTAAGACAAGCAAGACAGATATATAAACTAAGAAAGCACGGTTGATAAGAAAGATAGACAGTCAGCGAGCTAGACAGTACACAGACAGACAGATAGACAGACAGATGAACACAGGGACAGATAGACAGATACATAGACAGATAGACAGATAGGCAGATAGACAGATAGACAGATCGACAGATAGGCAAATAGGCAGATAGACAGATAGGCAGATAAAGATAGACAGATAGAAGGGTGACTAGATAATTAGTTGGTGAGATAGAGATTGAGGTGGGTAGATAGGAAGATCGATCGATAGATCGACGGATCGGTAGACCGCGATAAATCGACAGGTTGATCAGATTAGATGAGTTTAAACAGATTAAATGCGACTAGATTTGATTCTACTAGACTAGGTTAGATTGCATTAGATTACATTAGACTAGATTAGATGAGATTAGTAGATGTAAAAAATGAGACAGACCAAACAGGTGAGATAGAGAAGGCAGACAGACAGACAGGGACAGAGACCGAGACGGAGACAGAGGCAGAGACAGAGACCGACAGACACACGGAGAGATACTTTAAGACTTTAGGGATTGTGATTGTAAAGCTGTAGCCCAAATGGTCTAGGGCAAGTAGATGGGATGGTTTAGGTTGGGGATTGTGGGCCCCAGCCCTAAAACCACAAACCCTGAAGTGTCCTAAACCCCAGATATAGCTTCCAGGCACACCTGAGCGTGGCACACAACCTCCTCACGAACCTCAGCCACGGCGTGTGCGGAGCCCCGGGAAGGGGTTGCCGGCCCTAAACCTACACTTAAACCCTGAGCTAAACGCTAAACCCTAAGCTAAACCCTTTTCGAAATTGGGGGCTCGAGGTTGGGCCTCTTCTGAACTGGGGGCCGTCCACTCGGCCCGAGCCCGCAACTTTTGAACGCAAGCCCTCAGCTGCAAAACATCCGGATTGAAAAGGCACTACCCTAGGGCCCCAAAGTAGTTCCTTTTTGGGGTTCGTATTTAGAATTCTATAAGGTAATCCCAAAAAGGAACTACTTTGGGGCCCATGGGTAAACAACACTTAATCACTCCTCTGGGGTACGCCGGAGAGCATAACAGCAAGACTCTTGAGCTGCAGCTTGCTTTTCCAACGGCTCGAGGTTTCAGGGGCTCAAGTATTTACGTGGTTTTGGGTATTGGTATGACGATTCCTATTTTCATCGTTTTACTATTAATCATATTCGTTTTCGGTATTATACTTACCGTTTTTTGTTAATGTTAGTATTATTATTTCTTTATTATTATTATCATTATACTTTTATTAGAAATTCTCGGATTTCGGTCTCAAGGCTCTGGTTCGGCCATGCCAGACTTCGGGGGGTTTTCCGTGCCAAAGGCCTCTTGGGTATGAGGCTCAGGTCGAGCCAATAGCCCACAGTAGTTTAGGGGTATAGGGGTTTAGGGGTTTAGGGGTTTAGGGTTTAGGGTTTAGGGTTTAGGCTTGAATACAGAGTAGAAGCTTTTCGTATATTCATAGCATCAGCCTTCCATAAGGCTAATTCTCGGCATCTGCAGTGGTCCCCAGCCTGAAGCGCGAGCAGATCTGAAGCCGAAAAGCCAAAAACCGACCTCACCGCCCTCAGGTTCATAAAGCCCAATGAAACCCCAAGCGCCCTAAACCTTAAACTCCTTAAGCCCTAAAATAAAGCCCAATGAAGCCCAAAGCACGCGAGGTTTTCTCATCTGCTGAGTCTTCTGCACCTGGTCAACGCCTCGGAAATGGGGGTCATGAGGCCCTTGTGGTTACACAGGCCTTATTCTTAGGGGTACGTAAAAACTCCCTAAGAAACAGCGAAAATCACATTTTTGCGAGGGGTCTAAGTTCAGTTTGGTATAGGTGGAGTTTCTGTTGCATTTGCTTTCCCTGGCTCTGGTTTCCAGACTTCACTTCAACACTCGCGACAGTGCTTGGGGTTTAGGACCGTGCGATGTCCGTACTTAGCTTAAGATAAGGGCCCATATAGCTTTCAATACCATTTTGAGTTTACTTGTCCTAATTCTACTACAAGCCCCTAACCCCTAGTAACCGTTACACCCTAAACCCCTAAACCCCCTTAGCCCTAAAGCAGTATGTCAGAACCGGCTGCTGAGGATCTGAGCTTCAACCCCCTCTACGACTTCCGCGCTCTGCTTCCTTGGTCCTTGCAAAGCCTGATCCTGTGGCTGGGGCCTGGTTTCAGCGCTTTCTGATCGATAAACCCTGAACCCTACCTGTAGCCGAAAAGACCTGCCTGTTTAGGGTTCCTTATTATGGTTTCTATATAGAGTTCCTTTATGGTTTCTATATATGTTCCTTTATGGTTTCTATATATAGTTCCTTTAAAGAGATAGGTCTTTTCGGTATGCCGGTATGCCTAAACCCTAAAGAACGCCGAGGCGCCAGGGAATCAGGGCCCAGAGTCGAGGATTTAGGCTTTGGGATTTGGCCTGTGGGGATTCACGGTTTACCGGTGTAGGTTCTTAGGGTTTTAGGGTTTAGGGGTTTAGGGTTTAGGGGTTTAGGGTTTGTAGGTTCTAGAGGACTACGTGGGGAAACGCATCCGACAAGCTTCTACCACGCGGAAGAGGCGCATAGATTGGAGCAGGGGCTAATGACCAAGCAGGACAAGGCACATCCCAGAAGCTTTCCAACAGAGAAGGATATGGTGGGAGTCAATAAGAGAAAGGACCAGGACCATGCCATCAACTTTGAAAGCAGGGTCCTTGTTGTAAAGACTCCTTGCCAAGGACCATTCATGTCAAGAGATCCTCACATGAGTACAGGCTCCTTAAGAGAGGGTGGTTCAAGGGGAGAGGGCACTAGGGCACCGTACCGTAGGGAGATGTAGGGAGCACTAGGGAGAAGAAGGGGTTATTCAGATATATTATATACCACCCTTTGGCCCCCTTCAGATCCCAGAATATCAGGTCAGACATGAGCCTGGCGGAAATCGATGATGATTGCCTGGCCAACGCCACTCTCTTGGAGGCGACTTCCAAGCAGATGCCGTGATTTTATGCTCTAGGATTCCGGCAAAACCCCACAGCCAAAATCCTAAACGTTCGAAACCCCACGATTTTAGGATTAGGGCAGGGCACGTACTTATAATCCTCTACGTAAATATAGGTACCCTTATTTAAAGTAGTATGAGATTAAGTCACGGAAAAGGTTATGAAGGCACCGAGCCTACCGATTTTTCCTTCAAGCAAAACAGCCTTAGTGCCACCAGACNGAGATTAAGTCACGGAAAAGGTTATGAAGGCACCGAGCCTACCGATTTTTCCTTCAAGCAAAACAGCCTTAGTGCCACCAGACCATACATCAACTGCACCTGGACATGCTTCACACGCACTCCCCCTCGCTCATCCCTCCTCGAGATGAGCGACTCGGAGAATGTCCATTAGAAAAGTGGCTTCGTGGAAACATTCCGTCTGTACTTGTACGTCTGGTGNCTGCGAGAAAGAAAAATGGACAAAAGCATCATTGGAGCACTATCCCGCGCACTCGAGCTGTACTTCGAGTTGTCTCCTTCGGAGATAAGGGTTCTGCGCACTCCTAGCGTCCACCACTAACTAATTTTCTGCTAGGGAAGAGGCATCCATAGCTGTCGATCTAGACCAGTGAAAGCATCACCCATCTTTGTAAAAGCCCAGTATTGAAGACTGGAGGACCAACAGACTACCAACCGCCTCCCTCAAAGCTGTTTTGCCGCCGTAACACGGAGGCACCTCTTAAAAGCTCTTTTCCCAAGAACTCCAACAGGTAGCCTTCAGGAAGTTCCTTTGCTCAAAAACACTTATCCTCACTATCTTCCAGACCACACAGATAAGAACCAACCAAACCATGAAAATCCTCTTGAACTTCCTCAGGATATCCTTCGGCATCAACTTTGTAGCCTGCCAACCACAGAGAAAACAAAATCTGGTCCCGATGAGGAACTGCATCCGATAACGGTAGTGGGACAACATTCAACTCCCGAGTTTGGCAGGCCACATCAACACCTTTTCAGCTACCTCTACATCTACTAGCCGTACGGCGACCAATCTCCCAAATCCCGACAACAAGCAGAGTCCTAGCTAACTCCCANGGCAGGCCACATCAACACCTTTTCAGCTACCTCTACATCTACTAGCCGTACGGCGACCAATCTCCCAAATCCCGACAACAAGCAGAGTCCTAGCTAACTCCCACAATGTCGACCCGTCATAGCCGTTTTCTGGGAGCACAACATCTCTACTTTCAGCGGAGCCTGGGATCACAAGGGCTCGGCAAAAGGTATCCCCAAACCCTTCCTGAACAGCAACTTGTCCTTTCTCAAAGTCGCTCTGAGCTCTAACCCCCTGGACCAAAATCCAAAAGACAAGGAAGACCCACACAGGCCTCTGAAGAAAACTTACAACCCGCTCCAAACCCTTCCTGAAACGAGCTTCGGTTACAACAACAGACGGTGGGT
>BGNK01000752.1:175687-203003 GCA_003297005.1 Symbiodinium sp. clade A Y106 | reverse complement strand
TACAAGCGGCGACTGTATTCCGGATTAAGTTTCAGCTATGTCACATAATTGCAATCGAAGGCTCTTTTCGTGCTGCGAGAGTACTTCATGAACATGTTGTGTGCGACTCGCAAAATGTGGTCGTCTGGCGACTCACCCTCTTTGCGATTCAAGGTCGCTGCCTGCAAGCTAGCTTATTATCAGTATACACTCCTAGAGCGGTTTAGCCTGCTAATATAATATTACCACTACCACTTTTATTTTTTTTTGCAGCTTCGTCCTGGACTTGAAAGAGGTCAGGATGTCGTAGGACTTCATCGATATACCCTTCATTGACCGCCTTGTACACAGCACCATGGGCGGTTCTCTTTGCCCCAGCAGCCNCCACACAGATGATCACAGATGGGTCTTGGTCTTGTGATTAGTTGGTTTATATAGTTTCGCTAAGCATCCCGGGTATCCAATCTTACATTTAAACCTTGAACTCTAAAATGCCCTCAGCCTGAATCCTCAAACCCCATGACCGCACAGACTGAATCCTGATCCATTGGGGCTGTCTGCATCTCGTGGCTGGGCTTCTGATCCTGGCCAACATATGGTTTTGGATTTCAGAAGAGTTGTGGGCTTGGTATGCGTGCAAATTAAAACCCTAAACCTCAAACCCTATCTATGACCCCAGAGACCGAATCCTGATCCACGGCTGTCTGCGTCTCGCTGGGCTTCTGCTCCTGGCGGGATATGGTTTCGGATTCCATATAAGTTGTNACCGACTCCTGATCCACGGCTGTCTGCATCTCGCTGGGCTTCTGCTCCTGGCGGGATATGGTTTCGGTTTCGAATTCCATAAGTTGTGGGTTTGGTGTGTATATTAATAAGAACCCATATATAAACCTAGAACCCATATAAATCTCCAGCCCGAAACCTGAAACCCTATGACCCCACAGACCGAATCCTGATCCACGGCTGTTTGCATCTCGCTGGGCTTCTGCTCCTGGCGGGAGATTNATCTCCAGCCCGAAACCTGAAACCCTATGACCCCACAGACCGAATCCTGATCCACGGCTGTTTGCATCTCGCTGGGCTTCTGCTCCTGGCGGGAGATTCGGATTTCACAAGAGTTTTGTGTGCTTGGCAGGTATATATATATATAATAAAAACCCGAAACATAGAACTCATATATAATTTCGTCCAGCCCGAAACCTCAAACCCTATGACCCCACAGACTGAATCCTGATCCATGGCTGTCTGCGTATCACAGCTGGACTTCTGCTCCTGGCCGGGATATGGTTTCGAGTGTAGCAAGATCTAGAGTTAAGGTATAAAGACAACTGAAGACCCGAGAGACTGAATCCTGATCCAACTCTGTTGGATACCCCAAACCCTAAAACCCTAAACCAAGCTTGAGACACAGGCTAGGACGAGGGATTCAGGTTTACGGGTTTTGTGGTGAAGCTCTGCTCTGCATCAGTGTCCTGGCCCAAGGACAAAGCTGAGGCAGCTGGCAAGCGGCCGGGGTTGTCGTCCTGCCAGGCAGCTTGGCAGGCATGGGAGTGTAGGGTGCAGGGTTTAAGGTCTAGGGTGTGTGGGATGTTGATCAGTTGAGTTTGGGAACAAGTACATGTCCAANGGCCGGGGTTGTCGTCCTGCCAGGCAGCTTGGCAGGCATGGGAGTGTAGGGTGCAGGGTTTAAGGTCTAGGGTGTGTGGGATGTTGATCAGTTGAGTTTGGGAACAAGTACATGTCCAATCCTCTAGATCTGGGATTGCAATACAATGCTCCTGGCGGCAGCAGTCAGCTTCAAGGGCCGCCTCCATCTCTCGCAACATGCTCGCCTCATCGCTCCGATCCAGGTCGGCATCCATCATGATCTCGTCCTGCTCCGGAATGGGCACCATGTGTTGCGGTCCGGCATTTGAAACATGTTTGCTCCAAACATCCACAATCAAGTTGGAAGCATCTTCCNTCATGGTGGTCATTGTGTCAAGGCTTCGTAGAGCACCTCCTTTGGGTGAACGTAGGGGCTGAGGTGGTAGGGTTCTAACTTTGGGGCTGGTTTGCATCCCTTGGGTTTTAGGGTCTCGGGTTAGTTGTGGCTGCTGGGTAGAGCTAGTAAGACCTCCCTTCTTAAGCTTTTTCTTAGGGGTGGAGCAGAACACCATAGAGGCCTGGGTAGTATAATACAGCAGGTCTTAGTAATATATATATATATTACAATAACACGAACAGCCCGCTATGGATTTGGGGTTTCTAGATAAGACAATTGAATCCTTAATGTGATATATACTATATATAATAATCATGCACCCTATAAAACCCTTCTGCTGGCAAGGATCCACTGGTGGCCACTGCAGGAGCAGCGGCGTGAGAGAGGCCACTGGCAGCCCCGGCATCAGGATCCTGCAGATAGAGGGTACCCCGCTGTTTTATATGGCATATATCTAATATCACTATAAGATTGATGATGTCTAGGGTATGTTGGGGTTTTAGGATTTTGCAGGTGAGTATGTCCTTCCCATCGAAAAGGGTCTTGGGCAGTGCCTCCTGCAATAGCTTAGACCTCTTGAGTGCTGGGCTTCTGATTGGTGTGCTTTTTGGGGTGGGGCACTTCTGCGAGGTGGCTTGCGGCATCGCTGCATCTAGATCTAGATCTGCCGTTGCTGTGGCCGGCTTGCTCGGCGTCTCCTGGGGGTCTCCGGCTGCTTTGGGCTTCTGTGGTGTTGCTTGCGGCATTGGCTCATCTGGAAGTGTATCAGCTACTGGGAGATCATCTGCAGGAGCAAGCTTAAGCTCGGGCTCGGTTGCACAGGGAGCAGCTGTTGGCTCGGTTGCTTCGGGGGCGGCTGTCGGGACCTCACCTGCAGGCTTAAGCTCTGGCGTGGTTGCACAGGGAGCGGCTGTTGGGATTGCTTGGGGAGCGGCTGTGGGCTCGGTTGCTTGAGGAGCGGCTGTCGGGACGTCACCTGCAGGTTTAAGCTCTGCGCCTGTTGGGATTGCTTGGGGAGCGGCTGTTGGCTCGGTTGCTCGAGGAGCGGCTGTTGGGACCTCACCTGCAGGCTTAAGCTCTGGCGTGGTTGCAGAGGGAGCGGCTGTTGGGATTGCTTGGGGAGCGGCTGTTGGCTCGGTTGCTCGAGGAACGGCTGTTGGGACCTCACCTGCAGGCTTCAGCTCTGGCGTGGTTGCAGAGGGAGCGGCTGTTGGGATTGCTTGGGGAGCGGCTTTTGGCTCGGTTGCTTGAGGAGCGGCTGTCGGGACCTCAGCTGCAGGCTTAAGCTTGTGCTTGGTTGCACAGGGAATGGCTGCTGGGACGGTTGCTTTGGGAGCGGCTGGGGCGTTTGCACAAACCGGTTCGGCTTGCTTGGCCTGAATGGCCTTGGGAGGCACTTCCTCAACCTTTGCTTCTATCTTCGGCACCCGGAGCTTCAACCCAGCAGCACCGGCAGTACCTGGGATGTTGCAGGGCAGTGCACACATAGCTAAAAGCATGAGAATGAATTGTAACTACATACAGCAGCAAATTCCACCAAGAGCCCAGGACTGAAAAGTTCGTCATAAATACCAAACATGCATGCGACTAGTTAAGCTAGGTATGTATATGTATGGTTATGTATGTACCTATGTATATGTTATGCATTATATTATTATGTATGTATGGTATTTGTGTATGTACGTGCATATGCATGCATGTACATGCATATATATATATATGTGTGTACTATTATTATATCGTGCCAATACAAGTGCATGTTTTTGTACATGTACAATATTAATATTTATGTTGATGTAGGTGTACACATGTGAATATATATTATGCACATCGGATGTAGAATGGGAAAGCAGACCCCAGACCATGCCCAAGCTAGACCAGTACTGTGATTCTTGTGAGTTGCTCTTAGCAGCTTTGGGTACAGCTGCATGTACTCCTTCCTTATGCATCGGCAACGACGTCATAGGCGGCGGTGGACTGACTGTGGGTTTCTTTGCAGCTGGGATCACATTCTGTTCCGGAGCCATCTTGGTCCTCAACCGGTGACGTCCATTCTTAGGCCCGGTATACGTAGTGTCACCAGTGCCTCCAGTTCCAGTACCTGAACAGATCTAGACTAACCTAGCTAGGCCTGCTGCTGCAAATTGTAAGTGATGACGAACCAGCTAATGCTAAGTATTGGTTGACCCCTAGCCGACATTAACCGATACCGCAACCACACCCTTAAGCCCGGCCCTTAACCTGATCGTTGCAGAGACCGTTGCCTGTAGGCACACCTGCTGCCTGGAGGGCTCGCTGCACTTCGTCGTGGATGCGTCTGGCTTTGGCGGCCGCTGCCTGGCCAGGGGAGGATCCGGATCGGCAGGTCCAAGTTAGGGCTAGGCTAGCTTGGGGTTTAGTTGTTTAAGGGTTTAAGGGCTTGGGTTTAGGGTTGGGGGACTCCAATATTTTGGGGAAATCAGCCTCTGAAGCCATGGCGGGACAGACAAAGCAGGATCCCGAATCACGCCCACTAACGCCCACTAACGGCCAGTAACGCCCTACTTTGCCCCAGAGAGCACTTTTAACGCTCACTCACGGCCCTTGCTGGGTACTGCACAGCAACTCCAAAACCCCCAATAACGCCCACTAACGGCCACTAACGGCTAGTAACGCTCTACTTTGCCCCAGAGAGCACTTCTAACGCTCACTCACGGCCCTCGCTGGGTACTACATAGCAACCCCAAAACACCCAATAACGCCCACTAACGGCCACTAACGGCTAGTAACGCTCTACTTTGCCCCAGAGAGCACTTCTAACGCTCACTCACGGCCCTGACTCTCTTCTACTCTACTAGGTACCACGAAACTACCACAGACCCCCAATATAAGACCCAGTATATATAAGTCCAGCGAGCAGTATTTAAATTTGTGATAGAAAAGGAGTCTAGATGTGCTTTCGAGCATGACATGTACCGTACCTACGGCTTCGAATCCGAGGGCTCCACAAAAGCTAGCTGTGATCCTGTGGGCCCATGAACAGGCAGCATCTTTCATCCTGAATATTAATCGGACACCGATGGCATGGCATGTGCTCAGGAAGGATGGGCAGAGATGACAGATGACAGCAACCAAGGCAACTCAAGTTTTGCCTGCTCTCATGCCGACTTCTGGTTCAGAGGAATCTTAAAAATTACCAGGACGACAGGTTGTATATATATATATATATATATATATATGGGCACAGCTGATTAAATCTATAATGCAGTCCAACAGAACCTGAGGAGGTTATTCAATTGGTTACATACAAGACCAGCTATATATTGCAGTCCCCAATGGATCCTTTGAGGTTGAGGGTTTGTTCAAGTACACACTGTCATCCGTATCCCTTACACAAAACCGGCCCCGTGAAACCTGACTACGGCTCTTGACACAGACAGCAGCTTGCAGGAGCACTTGCCGGTCGAGGATGTTGCTCTTCGCAGGCGAGCACCAGTCCTCAGATCTACAGGTTTAAGGGTTTCTAGGTTCAGGGGTTTAGGATTATAGTAGGTGTAGTGTGTCTTGCTCTTCGTGTGGCAGGTTCAGGGTTTAGGGGTTTAGGGGTTCAGGTACTTATGGTAGGTGAGAGTGTGTTGCTCTTCGGTGGCGATCAGAAGTCCTCAGAGGTTTAAGAAAAGTTTAAGGGTTTGTGGGTTCAGGGGTTTATATAGCGAGTAGTAATGTATATATATATATATGTTATAGTAGGTGTAGCGTTTCATGCTCCTCGGTGACGAGCAGAAGTGCTGAGAGGTTTAAGGGTTTCTGGGTTCAAGGGTTTATCGCGAGCATTAATTTCTGGGTTCATGCCTTGAGGTACGGTTACAGTAGGTGTAGCGTGTGTTGCACTTCGGTGGCGAGCAGAAGTCCTCAGAGGTTCAAGGGTTTCTGGGTTCAGGGTTTTGTAGGGAGTAGTAATTATCATGAACTCGCAGTTGTATAATATTAGTAGTAGTAGTAGTACTACTACTACTACTACAGTACTAGTACTACTTGGGATATGGATTACAAAGTTGGCTGGGGTTTTCGGCAACCCGGTTTACGATCTTGGGTAAGAGATTACTAGTCCGGCTTCCAAGCAAGTACCAGATGCTTTAAGTTCATGGGTGAAGGCGCATGCTAACGGGACTCTGCTCTTTTTCTTGCAGCTGCCTGCCCCCGAGCTCACTCATGATCTTCGATCGCGACAATCTCCTCGTCGCCATCGGAAAACTCTAGATCTATGTGGCCCAGCTCCTTTTCGAAACGGTCCTTGATGTCTTTGGCCGAAGGAGGCGGCGGCTCATCGTCGGAGTAGCTGTAGTACTCGTAGCTGGAGCTCGAGACCGTACACGTGGCCTTGGATTATAGAATCGAAGCCCCCTAGACCCTAGAGCTTAACCCTTAGTATTAGTATGGTTAGCTGGTACTAGACATATATAATATTACATACAAAATTGGCCACTACAGTGCTAGTGAACCCTCGAGCTTAAACCCCAGCTTACTACCACAAATAATCCAGGTCTCAATTTTGGGCCTCGCCTGATAAAGCCGGCTCTTGGCCTTCTGCTTTGGCTCCTTCTTGATCTGCTCCGTGGACTTCTGCTGCGGCTCCTTCGGCTCCGGGGCCGGGAGCTCCAGCATCTTCCTGGACTTCGCTGGAGGAGCGTGCAGCATGGGAGGCAGCTGTCGCGGCGGTGCAGCAGGTTGCTCAATGTCGACTGCGCCATCGACCTCATATGATTTGCAATTAAGCATTGATTCAACCTAGCTATATACAACAACCCAAAATAACAAAACATATGCTATAACCCTAAACCCTAAAGCCCAAACCCCTAAACCCCTAAACCCCTAAACCCCTAAACCCCTAAACTCCTAAACCCTAAACCCCTAAAACCCCGAAACCCCTAAACCCCTAAACCGGTATCGAGCGGCTCGCAATGCCGGGTGAGGCAACACCTTCGTCACCAGCCCACTAGCAGCAGAAGAGCCAGGGTTTGTCTCCATGGCTTATTATTAATTAAGCAAGGGGACAAGGGACGAAGGGGCCCTCCGCTGTCTGGCTTGAGCTGCCAGGTCCACGGCACATGTACAGGTCATTATATTCGTTGCAAGGCAAACATTGGCCAATAATGCAGAAGAGCTGCAACCTTCCATCTGCAAGATCGCGAGAGCATCCATACAGCGAAGAAGCCCATGCCACATCCTCGGAATCGTCGCAAATAATATAATAGTATTAACACAGTATTATATATAAGTAGTAGTACTAGTACTGCTCATAGTAGTAGTACTAGTCGTAGCAGTATTAGTAGTAGTACTACTAGCTAGTAGTACTAGCACTACAAGTACCAGCACTAGTAGTCAAGCTACTAGTAGTAGTGTAGTAGTACTAGTAGTATAGTAGCCGTAGTAGTAATATTAGTAGAAGTAGCAGTAGTAGTGGTAGTAGTAGTAGTAGTAGCAGTAGTAGTAGTACTGGTCGTGCTACTAGTACTAGTACTGGTCGCAGTATATAGTGTGGAAGTACCAGTAGCATAGTAATTCAAAGCCCAGGCTTGCGTTGTCGTGAACCTCATAACCTTAATACTAATCGTGAGAAAATCTTTTCAAGTTCGCAGCCCCAGACTTGGATGTATCAGGCACTCGGGTCCTTGATACAAATGAACCTGGCGTTGATGCTGCTGCTGGGACGGTTTCAGACTTGTGGTTCCCGCACTAGCCGAAACCTCAATGGCTCTGAGACTATTAGGGTGTTAACGTTCGGGGTTTAAGGGCACGGGCCTGTTGAGCTTCTGGTCAAGGTTACAGTCGAGACTGTATGACTTCCTTATATTTCAATATCCTAAGATCTGGGCTATGGTGAAATTATATATAATATTAGATGTATATATATAGCTGAGCCTCGCATTGTAGCCACGTTCTCCTTGCTAGCAGAAAACCTGGGCTGTTCAATAAAGCTTAAGATGTCGACACCGAACCTATGTACAATTATCCACACAGCATGCTAATCCTTGGCTGCAATGAAAAACAATACCTGCATCACACATCGCAACACCCAGACGTCGGCTTCACACTTATATGCCAGTCGGGCCACACGTTCACTCGATACCTGGTCCACGAAGTGCGTGGACACTGCAGGGATCGGGAGACACTTGCGCTTCAGGCTTATTGGGTACGACATCAGTGAACTGGCTGTCGACTGCATGCTGTCTCCAATGCACCTGCAAACCCAAGCCCACCTAGGTTTTTTGGGGTTGCTGATAAGTTGGAGCCTGGTAATCGTGCTTCGAACCCTGTATTGGTGCTACCACAGCATTTACAAAAATATATCCGGATTAGGATCGAGGAGTTGGGGTGTAAGACATAAGAGGCCAGGGTCGAGGCTGGAAGCAGATAGGAGTGCTGGCTAGGGCCTGTTGTGACAATTCAGGTTTGAGGAACTAATGATATTAGGTTTGGGGAACTCTTAACGGTGCAACCCAACGGGCACCTTGATTTCTGCACCCATAACTCAAGCTCAATCCATTGCATTGAGATCCACATAATATATACGGAGAGCCTCGTAGCACTGATCCTCGTAATTGGCCAAAAGAATTTTGTTGCCCACTCTAGCCTCCAGAATCAACCAGAGCCCTTCATGCCGATGCAAAGAGTCCCCGACGGGGGCTCGCAGAACCCACAGCCAGGCATCTTTCTGCTCAGCTTCGTCCACAAGCCACTCGCAGCCGGCCTTCTGACTAAGCCTTTTCAGCCATCTCTTCCTGTCCAGCCAAGGTAGGGACTTTCCTCGAATATCAATATTTGCAAGATAACTGAACAGCACCATGGCCAAAGCTAGGAGGAATGTCTGGCATTTGATATGCCCTATAATAGACCTAGTGGATCATAATGGTCTGGGGCCCAAGTCCTAAGAATAGTGTAGCAGCCAGGTAAAGTAGCTCAAGACCCAATATAAGCCTAAGATGCATCTCAAGTAACCGCAAACGCTTTGAGCTCTGGAACAAACAACAGAACACCTCGCGACCCTCAGACCGGTTTCCCAAACCTTTTCGAGCTCAGCTATCTTTCTGGACCCGAGAAGCTGCAGCAAAACGTCTATGCGGCACTGGCAGCACTATATTATATAGTTATGAGCTAGCAACCACTGGTCCTATACCTAGGCCGTTTTATATATCGCAAACCTAAGCCCCAGCCTCCCAAGCTCTCGAATCACCAGAACGTACATACCGAGCCGTTGAGAAACCCTATAAAGCCTGCCCTTCCTTGAAATCCCAATCCCTGGTTGTCAGAAGACCTGAAGACCCTAATGACCGTCGCAAATTATTAATCTGAGGCTTAACCATCTAATCTAGGCACCAACACCGCCTCAAAACAGATCTGCCTTTCCTTTGAATTCCAATCCCTGGCATCTAATACCCCAGTCCCCGAACCCAGGTGCAGCTGAACACAACGAGCGAGTCCGATCTGGATTTCAGCTGAGGTTAAAGGTGCATTATTTGGCACAATCAGAAGTTTGGGAGTTTTGCTCCAGGGGTTTAGAGTGGCTACATATCATAGCCGGGTTTCATTCGACACTTCCGGTTGTATTCCGCGCAATGCAATGTATTCTTGACATGGGGCTCAGTACGCTAGCTGTCAGTCGTATATATATATATATATATATTCGTATTCTTAGTAGCTACGTAGTCGTACAAGGAGCAGCAGCACAGGCAGCAGACTGTCGAGCAAATATAGCGTATAGCTATTAGCAGCAGCAGCAGCAGCAGGCTCAGGGAGCAGTGGCAGTAGCAGTTGAGAGTGGCAGCAGCAGTAGCAGGAGCAGTAGCAGTAGGAGTAGTTTAATATTATAGTAGCAGCATCGCAGTAGTAGTGGCAGTAGTAGTAGTAGTAGTAGTAGTAGTAGTAGTAGTAGTAGCAGTAGCAGTAGCAGTAGTAGTTTAGTAGTAGTAGTAGTAGTAGTAGTAGTAGAACGTAGTAGTAGTAGTAGTAGTCGTAGTAGTAGTAGTAGTAGTAGTAGTAGTAGTAGTAGTAGTACAAGTAGCTAGTAGCAGCAGCAGTACCAGGAGCAGGAGCAGGAGCAGTAGCAGCAGGAATAGTTAGCAGCTAGTACTAGTAGTAGCGGCAGCATGGTAGTAAATATTGTGTAGCGGCATAATAAGAGCAGTCCTCCTAAACCCAGCTGGGATAACAGAAGCCCTTTGCACGTAGATGCAGTCGGCCGCTACAGCAACTCGGACGTGTGGCCACAGGATCATGAGCTTGCACAGCTAGCATATCTGTAATCGCACACACTGGCATCCTAAACTCGTTCAAGTTTCCCGGTCATGTGCCGTGGCCACAGGATAGATCAGGTTGCACATCCAGCATGTGTAATCGCGCACACCAGCATCCTAAACTAATTAACTAAACACTAGTCATGCTCCGTCTCCGCGTTTGCGGCATCGAAGAAAGCCTGGTCCAGGGAGATTTTTGCAGTCGTGGTACAATTGTTGTGGGATGCAAGGCAAGGCTGTCAGGATAACAAGCGGCTTCAGAAAAACCCTGGCAAGTAGAGCAATCCCCGAATAATCCGAAACCCTGCCAAGTACAGCAATCCCCAAATAATCCCGACTGGCTAGCCACTCGTGAACCAAGGTATGTCGACATCCCACTGCTGGCCTGCACCTTCTCAGTCTTCGCCTGCCAGCCAGCCAGAAATTTGCTCAGCTCCCACCTGCAGCTCGGCAGGTTCAGGGTGCGGTCGCTTCTGGCCTAGAAGTTAGGGTTTAGGGGCCGGGTTCCTTTACACGGATTGGTTGCTATATAAGGGTAGTACTTAAGGTTCGGGGTTTGGGGTTCAGGCTTTGGGGTATACGGCTCAGGGTTTGGGGTTAATAATCGGGCATCGGGTTTTCACTGCTACGGAAGTGTCTATAGAACAGCGGGCTTACGTATACATTATATTCAGAGGAGCTACACAGCAGGCAGATCTCCACGAGACCACCGTACGGTAGAGCCCAACTTGCCATCGACCTTGGCTCCCAGGTTCATGGGGGTTTCAGTTCAGGGTTTAGGGTTTCGGTATCCACAAGGCCTAAGGTTCTGGGCTTTGGGATTATTATTATTTATAAAATAGAGCGAGGCAGAGCTGCTGGACAATCAGAACAACCTAGGTCTCCAATTCCAGCAAAGGAGCAGAAACACCAGGGCAACTCTCTTTGGCAACATTCACATAGAAGCTTTGCTTGTTCAGCTCCACGGTGATAGAGGCCACTTTCTCGCGATCAATTCCAGCAGGTGGCTTCACCGCGAAGCTCCTGAGATACAGAAAGTCAGCCCAGCACAAGAATTACAGCCTTGTAGCACAGCACAACATATTGTAATCTGGGCCAGATCTAGACAAGAGTCAGGTTTTTGAAGCTGCCCGGATCGAACTCCCCTTTAGGTTTGCAATCCGGCATGTTCTCGAAGCATGCAAGCAGCCTGTCCATGCCTACACGTGCTTTCCTTTCCTCTTGCAAACGTTTCGCCGTGGGAGGTCCTTTGGCTTTGGGTGCCCGGGCTGCATTGGGATCACTGGGCTCTGGCTCCGCGCTTGCCTCCCCGGCTGGCTCCTGGGTCTTGGCTTTCTTAGAAGGTCGGCTTTTCGATTTGGGAGCTCGGGCAGCCTCGCGTTTTGTCCTGCGAAGGGTCGCTTGGTTGTCACGAACCTGCCCCGACGACAAAACCTCCCCATTAAGCTGTATGGACTCCAGAACAGGTAGTGTCCATTCTCTGACGGCACCCTGGGGTAGAAGAGGATCTCGGTCCTGCTGCAGTTTGCACTCTAGAATGACGTGTGCCAGGGTGGGACAGTCCTTCAAGGCTCCATTGGAAGTAGTAGGCACTCGACCTCCGAGACCATCGGTAGCCTCGGTAGAGTTGACAAACGAGCATGAACCCATGAACAAGTGAGGCCTAGTAGCCGTGGTGTCCTTCTGGGAACCCTGTCTAGAGGCAGAAGCAACTTAGGGAGTAGCCTGTGAACCCATAGAAACATCACCCGCTTCGGATTGGTCAACCGTCGGATCTGTTGCCTCGATCTCTGGAACCATAGGAACATCACCCGCTTCGGATTGGTCACCCATGGGATCTGTTGCCTCCTTCTCTGAAACCATAGGAAGATCACGAGCTCCGGATTTAGCACCCATCTCCTCGGTATCTCTACACTATAGCCAACTGGCACTACTATTTGGGGCTACTCAGGAATTGAAGCAACTTAGGGACAAGCCTGGTGTTTTGGATCCATGGCAACATCCAAGTTTGTATTGCCCAGGCTTGTGGCCTCACAACAGCATGAACCCCGACCCGATCCCAAATGATATATAAGGCAAGACAGATCAAGTCTGCACCTCCAGGTCTATGCAGCGGTGCACAGGGATCTCGATTGCATCCTTTCAGAAGATGGGATAGGGATTCTGGGCTTGGGTTTTGGAAAGGCCTGGACATGGGAGTTTGCAGTAGAGTCTAGCTAGGAAGTCTAGTACTACTAGATGAAGTGCTACCATTACTAGATGAAGTGCTACCAACCCCTAACCCCTAAACCGTATCCCTGCGGCACCTACCTAGATCGGAATCCTGGAAAAAATGGCCCTTCAACCCCCAGACCCTTTAAACAAGAACCAAACCTTATTAATGGCCCTAAGCATGAAACTATGGGTTCAGATCAGGGCTTTGGGCTTGGGGTTTTGCGAGGGTTGCCAGTACTGGGCAGAAGACTTCGGGTGTATAACTGTATAGTCAGGCAAGGCTCTGTCGCGGAATCGGACAAGCCATCCGGCTTGCTCTGCTGCGGAACCTGGGTGTGCTTGGGCCGGGTATATGCTAGACCCAAACCTTCTGCGTTTTGAAAGCTTTCAGTGCAAGGTTTATGGTTTATGTTCAAGTTATCATAGGCAAGCCACTGGCATGGGATCTGAGATGCCATCCGGCTTGGTCTGCTGTGGAACCTGGGAATACATTTACAAATAATATATTAATGGAATGAAACACACAGGCCCAATTTTTTCTAGGCGAGGCACTGACACGAGATCGGGGGAGCCATCCGGAACGATCTGCTGCGGATCCTAGCAGTGGTTGGACATGCTGGGCCGAAACCCGGCTTCTTCTAATGAAACAATGAAACATTCAGGTCCAGTCCAATTAGGCAAGCCACTGGCACAAGCTCAGACGAGACATCCGAAACGATCTGCTGGGAATCCTAGGAATGGTTGGGCATGCTGGCGGACATCGGGCTGCTTGAAGAACTTAGGCAAGGCACCGGCACGGGCTCCGACGAGCCATCCGAAACACTCTGCTGTGGATCCTGGGAATGCTTGGGCATGCTTGGCCCAAAACCATGAAACGACAAGGTCCAATTAGGCGAGGTGCTGGCAAGGGATCTGAGGGGCCATTCGAAATAATCTGATTCGGATCCTGGAAGATCAAGGGTATGCTGGGCCAAAACCCGTGCGTTCGAACGAAATGCAGCTTCATGTTATGTTATGAAGCAAGGCACTGGAACGGGATCAAAGGAGTTCTGCTGTGCATCCTGAATAAATTTTAGGCCCCAATTTGATTCGACAGTCGGTATTCTTAGGCAAGGCACTGGCAAAGGATCGGACGAGCTCTGCCGTGTGTCCTGCACAAGTGCCGGGCTATTTTGGGCGGGGGGGTACTGGCATTGGCTATATATGTATATATATATATGTTAGTACATACGTATATGGAAGCTACCTTATTAAGCTTATAAAAGTACTGGGTTTTTCTGGGCATGCACATATATCCGCACCCCGCGATTAAACCCTAGTTTTCAATCGCAAACCTGAAGCCCACCTTACGAAACCAAGCCATGAAACCTGAGGCTACGGCTACTGGCGCACCTCGTCACGTTCTTCAGCACAGAGCAGCACAGTATCCTTGGCTCTCTACGATTCTTGGGTGGCTGTGGTTTGGGGGATTTCGCGAAAACTAATTTGGGGTCGAGGATTTAGGGGTTTAGGGCTTAGGGTTTGCATGGTTGGAATCTGGGTCGCAGGGCCCGGAGTGAGTCAAGGCACTCGTCCGGGAACGAGTGAGCTCTCCACCTGCCAAGTGCTCGGGTATGATCTGGGGTGCAGCACAGAGACCTGCGAAGTATGCAGGGTAACCCCTAGGTTAAGAAGAAAGCATCTAGATTCGCTTATGCTAGGCCTTGATGCTAGTGGTGGTTTATCAAAGGTTTAAGGCTTTGTAGCTTGAAATGCTAGGGCTTCGACATGACATGCATATAACTCCAACATACACGTGCACAATTGAACTTGCCTCCGCATCTGGCAGGCCACCATTTCCGGGGCCACATGCAGCCTCGGATATGTGCACATGTGAGCCCTAAAGAGAACCTACACAGCCAACCACACTGAAGAGAATGTTCCCAGGAGCTAGGACTACACAGAACCACAGACACAGAACCACACACACACACACAGACACGGTGAATACTTGCAAGTCACGGCTGCATCTTCACAATCCGACAGGACCTCCAGATCTAGAGGAGATAGAGGAGACACGAAGAGTGAGACTGAGAGAGATTAAGAGACAGACTGGCCGACTGGCCTGCACCTCGCCATCTGGGACTGGCTTGGATGCAACCTGCACATGCAAGCGAATCTTCGTTTCCCACATCTTGCCTAAACGTCCTGCACACCATCAAGCCCCAGCTTCACAGCGCCTGCCTCTAGTTCATTCTCGATCTCACACAGATCAATCGAAATCTGGCTGTCGTCAGCCATCCCTTCATCTTCCGACCCACTAATCATCTCCAGATCAGCATCCTGCGGATACTACTTTCATTCAATTCAAGCAGCACCCAGCTCAGCCACGGAATCCGAAAAGAGTCCTCGTCGCCAATCTCCAAACACACACTGTCGAGCTCGTCGGATCCGGATGCCTGCTGCCCAGAACTAGAAACAAACCATCACCAACCCCCTCAGACGGACACTCACATACACACGAACTTAACAATTTACGTACCACTACAGATGCCACGGCCTCTTGATCAGACGATCCTAGGGAGCTCGTGCTGGACTTCCGTTGCGGTAAGTCTAGGTTGTTCAAGTGGTAGTAGAGCCGCTTGAGGACTGCAACCTCTGTTGTCCTGACATAATGTGGTTTTATAACATGTACAGGTTTCGACTGCATGCAACGGAGATTGCAAATATAATGTCCTGCTGAACGGTGTTCGGTGGATGACTTTGCACAAATACCCCACGAGGCAGCGTAAGCGCGTACCGTGCAAGGTACTCCATTCCTGCAGGGCACTTATTATAAACTGCCGCGACAAATGGAAAATGCAGACTGCACCCAACCTTCAGCTTGCTCTTGTTTCCACGAGTGGAAACATAAGCTTCCGTCCAGAACCCATAGGCCACACCAGCATACATCACTGCGGCCTCGTAATTCCAGTACTATTATCCATTGTTTCGGGCCATCGAAACGATGAGGCTTTAACAGACAATTAAGGTCCCAACACGGTGATCTTTGCACGAAATCAGCTCGGGATGGGGCAGCTTCACACCAACCAAGCATCGGATCACGTATGACTTCATTATGGAGAAATTCGTAGCATCCGTAAGATCCGCCTCTCCCAGGTTGCTCCCAAGGATCGTCATCAGAGGCTTCTCCTTATAACCAAGACCCCAAACTTCGGTATGAGTGCAATTATTTATATATATTACCCTGTGCATCCAACAGCCACAGAAACCCTGGGCGTTGACATTGGCCTTCGGTTAAATGCGATTGTTTGAAAACTCTATTTGGACGACTATATTTCACCCTTCATAGAATCCATGCCCTNCCCTGTGCATCCAACAGCCACAGAAACCCTGGGCGTTGACATTGGCCTTCGGTTAAATGCGATTGTTTGAAAACTCTATTTGGACGACTATATTTCACCCTTCATAGAATCCATGCCCTTGAAGACCCAGCGGAAATCGAACAGCCAATGTTGACTCCAGCTATGTTTGAACGTGCCGAACCCGAACAGCCAAGTTTACTCCGGCTATGTTTCGAAACGTGCCGACCCCGAACAGCCAAGCTCACTCCGGCTATGTTTGGACACGTGCCGACCCGAGCAGACAACTTTAACCAAACGAGGCCGAATAACTAAAGCACCAAAGCCGCCAAATCCCCCTAAACCATGAATTACTCACCCTATACCCTTATACCCTGACCGATCGGATATTTCCCTCCGGCTCGCTCGAGCTCACAGTCGCAACCGTTTGGCCGCACTCTCGTTGAAGTGTCTTTCTCGAATCTTGTGCTTCATTGAAATCAGGCGAAAGCCCGTGATCTTCAGCACGTGCCGCTCCATATTTGCCTTTTTGTTCGATCTCGCACACAGACCTCAGTGGCGGTCTGGGGCATCAGGACGAGTTTTCCCAAACTTTGCTTTCGAAGAAATGCTGCCCAGGCTCGTTTGATGTAGGCCATATGATCTTCGTCCAAGGCGCCATGCAGGTGCCGCTGGTTCATTCCTTATAACGCATGATCATGAGCTAGCAGACACGAAAAGCCAGACTTTTGGAGATTTTGCGGACCAGTGTCTCCAAACTAGCACCATAACGAGCTGTTCGTGAAAGGCCTCGGCCGCGTGAGCTTACTGATCAGGGAGTCTTTTGCAAAAAATCGTACTCAGCTCCCTGCATGGAATTTTGGCTTCAGAAGCCATCTCTTTAAATTTTTCCTGCACTTGCTAGAAACACACTCCAAAGCTTTGGCGACGGTCCCCAGCAGTCCTTTGGCATATCCTCGTGAGTGCCACGTGTGACTCCAGAAAAGCCATTCCAGCTAAGTATTGATCAACTGATTCCTCGACCGTCCTCAGAGTCGAATTCAATGTGAAATCCTAGGGCCCGGACCTACACCCCCAACCGAAATGGCACCATTCTTAAAGGCAGGTCTCAAGAACTGGTTGGTCTGCTCGGAAAGGTCCATATAGCGAGCGACAGAGGTCCTGAACAACGGTAAACCCCCGGATCAACGAGCAGCAACCCCACATAATATACAGGCGAGAGGCATGGCGTGTGCGGTGAGGGTGACCTCCTCGGTGACAATCGCCACAGAACTATAGGCCGCCTCTGCCTCTTCGGCCAACCAGGCCGCCATAATTCTCGAATTAAACCCCTTGGCAGTAAGGTATGCCCCGTGGGCCACTTTGAATAAGCTTCGCACCGTGAATGGCCGCTGCGACGAACCCAGTTTGTGTCGCTTCCTCCAAGCAGTAAAATCATTGAATGCCTTCCGAAGCCGTAATCGAATATCTGTGCTCGTGTCACCCCACCAGCCCAAGTCCAGCAGACAGGCCATGGTACCACCATTCGCAGTCCATAGCCTAAGGGTTCAGGTTAAGGGTTTCGAGGCACTATTATATTTAATCGGCCAGCCAAAATGACTATTGATCGATATAGGGATTCTAGGATCCGCAACCCAAAATTCCAAATTCTGGACATCCCAGGACACCACCTAAAATTCTCTTGCCTAGCCAAGCATCAAACCCAGGTAAAGGTTGTGCAGAACACACCAGGTAATCTTGGACGGGTCAAAGTCCTTCAACAGCAAAAAAGGACTAGCATCATCGTGGCTCACCTCGTCTATAAAGCCTCGCAGACTTCTGAAAGTGAGGTTCGGCAATGAGGCAATATCTTGTCTGGCGATGGTGCAATGGTGACATATCGCCGGGCTGTTCCAGTGGGTTTTGATGGCGAGTGATTCTCTAAAGTATTTCCAGTCCCCACCGATCTCGGTCACAACGAAAGATCCACCTTCCAAAGTGGCTGCTTCGTTGAGCCCATAAACCAGGTCAGCCAAAAGCGGCTTGATGGTCTGCCACCCCAAACTGTCGTTGAGGCAAAGCACAGCCAGCACGAATCGACTATTTCTCGCCGATTTCGGTTTCCACAATGGGCATGACAGCACGAAGCTCAGGCACTTGTCCCCCATCCTGGCCGTATAAGCTGACTTGGGTCTGGGACCCTAAAACCCCTTATAACCCTTAAAGGAACCCTAAACCCCCTCTAAACAACCGTAAACCCCAAACCCGAAACCCTAAACCCCTAGAACCCTAAAACCCTAAACCCCTAAAACCCTAAACCCCTAAAACCCTAAACCCGAAACTCTAGCCTGGTAGAAAAAATTATATACACGTTCCAGGGATTCCAGGGTGCTGGTTGAAGGTCGCATCATCGCCGAAGATTTTCAGTGGAATCGGCCAGCCCCCAGGTTCCTCTGAATAATCCTTTTGAGCCCAGGGAACCCCCCTCTCCTTTGCTTTGGCCCAGTATTCACGGACAGCAGACGAAGAAACTTTCAAGCCCACCTCGTCCCAAAGATACCGCAATACGTCGTGGGCACGAAACATAGGAATGTCCCTCTCAGTATTTGTGAACTCGGACAGTTGCACAGGCACAGTCACCATTGTCATTTCCTTGTAAGGAAAATATCAGGGTTTCGGATTACGGTTTCAGGGGTTTAGGTTAGGGTTTTAAGGATTTTAAGGGTTTTAAGGGTTTTAAGGGTTTCAAGGGTTTAGGCCCGGGGTTAAGTGAGGGGTTGAGGGATTTTCGGATTTCGGGACTTAACGTATACTCCTTGCAGGCGTGGCTCGAACGGCAATTTCGCGTACTTCTGGAAATTGCGAGAAGCATTCCCCCGCCCACAGTAGGATGCTAGCTTTCTGGTCCTCCAAGAGCAACGTCCACGGCTGTCCTGCGACATGTCGCTATTTTAAGCCCTATCACCAAAACACCCTAAACCCGGCCCTAAATCCTAGAAAAGCGCCAAAGACAGCAACAACTAGCAGGGATTGGGCTTGAGGGTCGACGGTCCTTGTCTGCGGCAGCAGCTGCCTTCATCTGCTGCTGGATGCTGGAGGCCTGGGCACAGGGCATAATATTATAATTAACATCTTAAACAGAAGCTTCGACCTTAGTTCCCTACCCCATCTCCGATTTCCTCCAGCATGTTCCGGAAGAAAGGAGCATCTTCGGGATCACTATCGTCATGATGTTCTTCACCTGGCCACATATTTTATCTATAAGTCGAAAGCCTAGCCATGCACAGGCATGTGAGAGATGTCGAGAGTATCTTCGAAGCAGCTTTTCTCGCGATCGGGCGATGGGCGGATTTCTGCGGCTCTAAGGGTCGATGCTACAGGTTCCTGGTTTCCCCTTCGAAGAAACCGCCCTGGCACGTAGACAAAGCCTTCACCGGCCCGGGCACGATAAAGCACCGACACAGTACACTTGTAGTGACTGTGTCCAGGCTCGTAAATATGATCAGCTTCGGCCAGGATGGATGTAATTATATCTGCTTAAGCCTAGTATAAGGGGTACTTGTAAGCCCTGGGGAACGTAACCCTATACATGATCCTCTTATAAGGGATAAGTAGACCCTAAACCCTTTATAATCCCTAAAAACTCGCTCCTAGGCTGCAGATTACCCATCACCTGTAAAGGTATACATTCCCCTTCCAACCTGGCTCACCCCTTGTAAGCTGATCCTACTCGGAGCCCGATCTACTTTCCCTTCCTGGCATCCTCAGCCGGCTTCATCGTCAGGAAGGAGCGGTCCACGGCGTCGAGGGTGGCCTGGAGCTGGGCCATCTGGTCCGGGATGTCGCGGACCTGCAGGGAGACATGGGTTTTGCTAAGGCTAGCTGCTAAGGCTTTATGGGTTTAGGGTTGAGGGTTAATAAGGTATCGCAATTAAGAATTTTAAGGACAGGGTCCGGAGTTAAGGGTTTTGGGTTTAGGGCTTTAGGGTTCTGGGCTTAGGGACATTGTTTTTTTTTGGTTCGGGGTTGATGTTCAAGGATGTCAAGGATTCTTTCAATTTTGAGCCGCCTTGGCTCCATCGATAAGGCCTTGAAGCTTGTTTCGGAGCTTCGTCATCTCCCGGCTCTTAACCTGTAGGTCCTCCAAGAAAGCCTTCCGGAAGGTCTCAGACCTCGATGGGCTTTAATTTTGTGGTAACAGGGCCAGGGTTTAGGGGTTTAGGTGTGTCGGCGCTGAGAGGCTTCGATTCCGAAAAGGGTTTCTAGGGTTTCGGTTTTGGGGGAGAGGGTTTCGGGATTTGATAGAGGGTGTGCTTGGTTACAAATGGCCGAGACACTTGTCTTGCAGCTCCTGCGATTTCATGCTCAGCTTCTGCACCTCTTGGATGCGGCTGTTGGCCCTTCCCACAGCCTGCAAGACACGACTACACTTAATCATAAACCCAAAGCCCCAAACCTCAAGTATATCATTAAAGCCTAGCTGCACCCTAAACCGCCCTAAACCTTGAAGCCGAACCCCAATGCAATAACAAACAACCCGAAACCCCNACTTAATCATAAACCCAAAGCCCCAAACCTCAAGTATATCATTAAAGCCTAGCTGCACCCTAAACCGCCCTAAACCTTGAAGCCGAACCCCAATGCAATAACAAACAACCCGAAACCCCTTCATCGGATCTGCGGGCTCCGAGGCTTTTCCGCCCTTGCCGCCCTTCGCCGCCTTTCCTTTGGCTTTCGCCTGGAGGAGACATGGGTGTGGGGGCTTGGGTAACCCATATACTGTTNCCTTCATCGGATCTGCGGGCTCCGAGGCTTTTCCGCCCTTGCCGCCCTTCGCCGCCTTTCCTTTGGCTTTCGCCTGGAGGAGACATGGGTGTGGGGGCTTGGGTAACCCATATACTGTTGTTGGCGTGTTTCGGGCTTCCTGCGATTTCGGGTTGGGCTGCTACTGTTCTGGTTGGGCTTTACTAGCGAAACTATATACTACTGGGCCCCATAATATATTCTAAATTGGCCGCCCTTTATTATGCTTTTTGCGTGTTTCTGGTGGTTTTGGCGATTTCGGTTGGGCTTTACTAGAGGGAAGAAGTACCACTGGGCCCCAAAACCCATAATTATATATATGCCGGCCCTTAATGTTTTTTTGCGTGTTTCGGGCTTCCGGCGATTTCGGGTTGGGCTTATAGAGGGGAACAATTACCACTGGGCCCCAAAACCCTATTTATTAAGCCCGCCCTTAATGCTTTTTGGGTGTTTCGGGCTTCCTGCGATTTCGGGCTGTGCTATGCTTTTGGTGTGTTTCGGGCTTCCTGCGATTTCGGGTTGGGCTTTACTAGAGAGAAAATTCGCACTGGGCCCCAAAACCCTATATTCTAATTATTCTTAAGGCCGCCCTTAAATGCTTTTTGCATCTTTCGGTGCGTGGGTTTTGGCGATTTCGGGTTGGGCTTTATAATTGGGATATAGGGATCAATGGTCCCCAAAACCCTATTCTAAAAATTATTAAGGCCGCCCTTATAATGCTTTTTAGGTGNTCGGTGCGTGGGTTTTGGCGATTTCGGGTTGGGCTTTATAATTGGGATATAGGGATCAATGGTCCCCAAAACCCTATTCTAAAAATTATTAAGGCCGCCCTTATAATGCTTTTTAGGTGCTTGGGGCTTCCCCCGTCTTTCGTTGGGTTTTGGCTCTTATAATACCAATGGTCCCCAAAACCCTTTATTCATATTAAGGCCGCCCTTAGCCTTATTATGTTTTTTTTGCCTGTTTCGGTGGGTTTTGGCGATTCCGGGTTGGGCTTTATTGGGTTATAGGGAATTTTAATACCAATGGTCCCCAAAACCCTAATGCTTTTTAGGTGTTTCGGGCTTCCCCCCAAAACCCCCTGAAGCTCAACCTCTTTCCTAAACCCCCCCTGCCTTGGCTTTGCTGCTGCGGCGGCGTACTGCTATGTGCAGTTTTGCGGGCTTTGACGGCTCTGGAAGCGGATCGTCCGAAATCGTCAAGAGCCTGGACACCCAATCCTCGCGGACATCCTCCTCAGCCTCCTCGTCGAGCACCCAGTATTGCCGGGCTGCCTCGCACTTGGGTGCATTTGGGTTTGCACGGTTTTCGTCGTCGATCTGCTTTTTGGTCTCAACGATCGCATCCGCCACCTCCTCGCCCAGCTTGGCCACCAGCTCCCGGTACGTCTGCCATTTCTTGACTCCCTTGCGCTTGAGGGAGTTTTTGGAGCAGACGTTGACGTACACGGAAGTCTTGGTCCAGTCCCCAGAGGCTTGCACCCAGCTGTCGAACAAGTAGTGGAGACAGTTGGTGCCTTGACGTCAAGCGGCGACAATAAAAATCTACGACCCTAAACCCTAAGCCCTAAACCCTAAAAAAAATACCCTAAAACCCTAAGCCCTAAACCCTAAAAAAAATACCCTAAACCCTGAAACCCAAAAACCCTAAAGCCCTAGAACCCTAAACCCCAAACCCATGAAAAAAAAGACTCTGCCCATTCAGATGGAAGGCGGTTCTCGGCCGTCTTGGCGTTGTGGCCGACTTTGTTGATTTCCGTCGGCACTTTGGAGCCTCATTCAGGGCAATGCTGGAGTAGCGGCGAGTCGACACGTTACCGTTAATCGTAGTCGTAATTGAGACTAGGAGCTGTCCAGGCTTCTCATGAAGCGGGCCCACTTTGCATGGGCCTTGAGATAGGCCGCCCTTTTGGCCTTCTTCCTCTCCTCCGACTCCTTGTCGTCGCAGTGCTCCTGCTGCTCTTCGGTGGGCTCCTCGACTGCGGGCTGCTGGTGCTGGCGGTGGGAGGAGGTCCACCAGCCATTGTCGTACCAGGAATCCCAGCTGGCCTGTGGCGTGGATTTGTCGGCGGGTTTTGTGTTAATGTTCGATCTAGATCTTTTGAACCGCACTTAAACCATAATAAAAAATATGCACATCCTACCCTGTCCTTGTCCCAGCCCCAGCCATAGCCATACCAGTCGTAGGAGTCTGCCTGCCAGCGGCAGTAGTAAGGACCCCAAACTAAAACCTGATTAGAACCCTAAGCCCACCCTATATTTTTAACCTGGGAAAACCCACCTTCTCCTGCTCCCAGGAGCCCCAGGAGGATCTGGCATCCTGCATGCGGCTGGGCATGGCATAAGGCATGCCATGCCATAAGTATTAGGTTGCTTCGGGATGCGGTGTCTTATAGTCTTAGCTCCTGAATGCTTATTCTGTCGAGGGTTTGGCTGGGGGGTCTGAAAGCCATAAGATGCACCTGAAGAAAATCCAAACCCTGAAACCTGAAACCCCGAAACCTGAACCTCAAAAGCCAAAAGGACTTTCGGCGTTGCGGCTTGGGTTCTAGGGGTGGGTTCACAAGCCACACAATACCCAAACCCGAAGGACCCCAAAAACAGCTAAGCCTAGCCTCTAGAATCCTCCCAAACCGAAACCCCGAAGGGGTTTCGGGGTTGCAACTGGGTTCTAGGATTCGATCTTAAATAGCTTTGGGCTCGAACCATATACCCGAAACCCTGGAGTCCTAAACCCTACAACCCCACACCCACTAACCTTGCCCCAGTGCCATCCTTGCTGCCGGCAGAGGTCGCCTCATCATTCTCGGCTGCATTCTCCTGTCGTCGCAGGCACATGGGTTATAAGTTGATATCAGGGAGTACAGGATTGAGAGAGTGTGCGGGGATTCCTCCTCGACACCCGAGCTCTCGGGTCCATCCTCGAGCTTCTCGGTCGCGGCATCATCCTTTGATTGCAGAGATATTACGGGGTTGTGCTTTGGAAAGTGCGGGTGTCCTGCTCGAGATCCTTGCTCTTGGGTCCGCTCTTCAGCTCCCGGGTCGAGGCTTCATCCTGTGTTCGCAGAGATTTAAGGGGTTGTGCTTTCAGGGAGTGCGGGGTGTCCTGCTCGAGATCCTTGCTTCCTGTGTTCTAGCAGAGATTTAGGCGGTGGTGCTTTCAGGGAGTGCGGGGCGTCCTTGTCCACATCCTTGCTCGAGGCATTGTGGGTGGCAGCCTTCTGCTTCTTCTTCGCTTCTGGTCTAGCCTGCATTAAAGATAATGGATCATTGCAGGATTTCAGGCTTTGGGCTCGAAATTGGCAGGGTTTCGGGTTCGGGGTTTAGGGTTTAGGGGTTTAGGGTTTAGGGTTTAGCTGCTAGCTAGGGTTTCGCTGCGGGGATTAAGCTTCCAGCAGAGCTGAGAGGATCTTCGCATATTAAATTAGGATCGCAGGGTCGGGTCGTGGGGTGGGTGCAGGAGCCACATAAAACCCAAACCCCAAGGACCCCAAAACCTCCAACCTGAAGCTCTAACCGACTCGGACAACCCTAAGGCTAGCCCTTAGAATCCTCCCAAACCCAAAGCCCCAAGGAGTTTNGGTTTGGGCTCTTGGGTTTTAGGCTTTGGGCTCGAATCAAGCCCTGTAACCCGATGCCCTAAAACTTAAACACACTGCGAATCCACTTACCCTCCCCCAGTGCCATCCTTGCTGCCGGCGGAGGTCGCCTCATCATTCTGGGCTGCATTCTCCTGTCGTCGCAGGCATATCCATGGGTTTTGTTGCTTTCAGGGAGTGCGGGGTGTCCTTCTCGACAGCCTTTCTCTTGCCTCCGTTCTTCAGCTCATGGGTCGCAGCTTCCTCCTGTGTTCGCAGAGATTTAGGGGGTTGTACTTTCAGGGAGTGCGGGGTGTCCTGCTCGAGATCCTTGCTCTTGGGTCCGGTCTTCAGCTCCGGTTTCGCGGCTTCATCCTGAGCAGAGATATTTAGGGGGTGGTGCTTTCAGGGAGTGCGGGGTGTCCTTCTCCAGATCCTTGCTCGACTTGGCATCGTCGGTGGCAGCCTTCTGCTTGCTCTTCGCTTCTGGCCTAGCCTGCATTACAGATAATGGATCATTGCAGGATTTCAGGCTTTGGGCTCGAAATTGGAAGGGTTTAGGGTTCGGGGTTTAGGGTTTAGGGGTTTAGGGTTTATTGTTTAGGGTTTAGCTGCTGGCAAGTCCATATAGGGTTTCGCTGCGGGGATTAAACTTCCAGCAGAGCTGAGAGGATCTTCGCATATTAGGATCGCAGCTTCGGGTCGTGGGGTGGCTGCAGAAGCCACATAAAACCCAAACCCCAAGGACCCCAAAACCTCCAACCTGAAGCTCTAACCGACTCGGACAACCCTAAGGCTAGCCCTTAGAATCCTCCCAAACCCAAAGCCCCAAGGAGTTTNAGCCACATAAAACCCAAACCCCAAGGACCCCAAAACCTCCAACCTGAAGCTCTAACCGACTCGGACAACCCTAAGGCTAGCCCTTAGAATCCTCCCAAACCCAAAGCCCCAAGGAGTTTCGTGGTTGCGGTTTGGGCTCTTGGGTTTTAGGCTTTGGGCTCGAATCAAGCCCTGTAACCCGATGCCCTAAAACTTAAACACACTGCGAATCCACTTACCCTCCCCCAGTGCCATCCTTGCTGCCGGCNGGTTTGGGCTCTTGGGTTTTAGGCTTTGGGCTCGAATCAAGCCCTGTAACCCGATGCCCTAAAACTTAAACACACTGCGAATCCACTTACCCTCCCCCAGTGCCATCCTTGCTGCCGGCAGAGGTCGCCTCATCATTCTCGGCTGCATTCTGCTGTCGTCGCAGGCATATCCATGGGTTTTAAAATTTGTTGGTTTCAGGGAGTGCGGGGTGTCCTTCTCGACAGCCTTTCTCTTGGCTCCGTTCTTGAGCTCATGGGTCGCGGCTTCCTGTGTTCGCAGAGATTTAGGGGGTTGTGCTTTCAGGGAGTGCGGTGTGTCCTTCTCGACACCCTTGCTCTTGGGTCCGTTCTTGAGCTCCCGGGTCGAGGCTTCCTCCTATGTTCGCAGAGATTTAAGGGGTTGTGCTTTCAGGGAATGCGGGGTGTCCTTCTCGACACCCTTCCCCTTGGGTTCGTTCTTGAGCTCCTCGGTCGGGGCTTCATCCTGTCATTCGCAGCAGAGATTTAGGGGGGTTCTGCTTTCCGGGAGTGCGGGGTGTCCTTGTCGACATCGTTGCTCTGCTTGGCATTGCTGGTCACAGGCTTCTGCTTCTTCTTGGCTTCTGGCTTAGCCTGCAGAGATTATGAGGTATTGGGCTATGCAAAGAGCACGGTTTCGCTGTGTGGATGAGGCTTCCAGTGGGGCTTTAGGGTCCTTGTTGGTGCCGGCCTTCGCCAGCTCGGAGCCGGAAGCGCCCGTGGGGCCCTGAACAATTACGAGCAAAGAGGGCAACTATAATCTGGTCTGAGTAGAAGGCTTCAGCTCCCGTGTGCCCGTAGCCTGAGACTTAGATCCCAGCCCAATGTGCAACTCACACTGCCTCGGAGGTGTGACCCCCCCTCTTCGCATTCTTCGCTGCGGGCTTCTGGGTCCCCTGTGCAGGACCGGATGTGTGATTGAGTCTGAGGGATATGATTGTTTCGAAATCCAGGGTTTGGGGTGGTCTTTGGGATTTAAGGAGAGACGTCCTGGTTTATAGCGTTTCGGGTTTAGGGTGTAGAGTGGGTTTAGGGCAATGAGGCCTTGGAGCCACGTTCGATTCACTGCGATGGCGAAAACCCCTCACCCCAATGCGAGGNAGAGACGTCCTGGTTTATAGCGTTTCGGGTTTAGGGTGTAGAGTGGGTTTAGGGCAATGAGGCCTTGGAGCCACGTTCGATTCACTGCGATGGCGAAAACCCCTCACCCCAATGCGAGGCGGTCCTTTGTAGAGGGCAGCGACTTCGGTCGCTTCCTTTCCTCATCCTGCAAGACAGGGATAGGACATTATAATAAAACATGGAAAATAATGTCCTCGGCTGCTTTCTCGAACTCGCCGTTCAGGTTTCGCTTGCAGCCCTGGTGGGAAGTGCAGGAATATTAGAGCTTGTGGGTTTAGAGTTTTGGTCTGTTTCGGCCTGCTTTCGCTTCTTCTCAGACTCCGTCTCTTCGGCAGCGGAGCTCCTTTTCTCCCAGACTCCATGGGAGTTCTTCACCCAGACCCCACTTGAGGTGGAGCCGCCCGAGGAGTCCTGCAATCAATTCAAGCAGATATCTGCATCCCTGGATATATATANGGAGCTCCTTTTCTCCCAGACTCCATGGGAGTTCTTCACCCAGACCCCACTTGAGGTGGAGCCGCCCGAGGAGTCCTGCAATCAATTCAAGCAGATATCTGCATCCCTGGATATATATATATATAATACAGACCGATCACTTTAAACAACTCGATCTAGCTCTCCTGCGACTTTGCTCGCTTCCTCGTCATGGGCGGCCCTTCTCTGGAGCCTGCTAATAATAAATCTAGATCTANTCGGTGCGTGGGTTTTGGCGATTTCGGGTTGGGCTTTATAATTGGGATATAGGGATCAATGGTCCCCAAAACCCTATTCTAAAAATTATTAAGGCCGCCCTTATAATGCTTTTTAGGTGTTTGGGGCAGAGACGTCCTGGTTTATAGCGTTTCGGGTTTAGGGTGTAGAGTGGGTTTAGGGCAATGAGGCCTTGGAGCCACGTTCGATTCACTGCGATGGCGAAAACCCCTCACCCCAATGCGAGG
>BGNK01000752.1:39080-175571 GCA_003297005.1 Symbiodinium sp. clade A Y106 | reverse complement strand
GGAGCTCCTTTTCTCCCAGACTCCATGGGAGTTCTTCACCCAGACCCCACTTGAGGTGGAGCCGCCCGAGGAGTCCTGCAATCAATTCAAGCAGATATCTGCATCCCTGGATATATATAATACAGACCGATCACTTTAAACAACTCGATCTAGCTCTCCTGCGACTTTGCTCGCTTCCTCGTCATGGGCGGCCCTTCTCTGGAGCCTGCTAATAATAAATCTAGATCTANATATATATAATACAGACCGATCACTTTAAACAACTCGATCTAGCTCTCCTGCGACTTTGCTCGCTTCCTCGTCATGGGCGGCCCTTCTCTGGAGCCTGCTAATAATAAATCTAGATCTAGATCTTCCATGATTCCAGGATCACACCGAGACGAGGCCGTGCCGGGCCTTCGGGGTCGGTGCTTCCGAGGCTCGTCCTTGGGCGGCTTGCTGTGTTCGGGTTCTGAGGAGCGAGAACCCGCATATAGATCCCAAGCTATATAGATCTTTCAGGTGTTCCGGGCCTAAGGGATCTAGGGTTTAGGGGTGTTCAGGTGCTGAAGACCGACAACCCTTCAGACACGAAACCCTTTCGGGGCTTCGGGGTTGAAGGTTTTGGGGGAGGGGGTCAGCATCAATCAAATGGCCTCGAATTGTCCGATCGGCAGAGCTTGCGGGATCGCAGGCCGGCCGAGAGGATACCATCGATATCGAAAGCAACCATTGTTGCTTGCCGAATGCTGCCGAGGGCAGCAGCCGCAGCCTAGCAAAATGCTAAGACTTTTGAGCAGGATGGCAGCACAACAGATTTCATTAACACAACGTATTTCGGCAGCATTTGTGCAACGTGTGGCTGCCCAAAGCCCCCAACTCACGCTATCTCACGCTTTGCTCACGGTTTTGGCCAACAGCCTATATGCTCTTAAGGTTCTGGCCAGGCGGCCTTTCTCACGATTTCTCACGCTCTTCTCACGGTTTTGGCGTCGCACGTTGTGCACCTCAAAAAGGTGTTGTAAAAAAGCTATCTCAGCCAACGTAGATGGCCAAGAAAACCTGGCAGGGGACAAGAGGAACCCTAAACCCTAGAAGCCCACACTAAGCCTTAAGGGTCGCCACAACCTAACCACCCCAAAACCGAGCTTTTAAAACCCCTTTAGACCTCCAAGCCCGCCTTCCAAGCTAACCCCCCGAAGCCCTAGTCGAAAGCCTCTTCACAGGGGAACCCCAACTTCAGCAGCTTGCAGGCTAAGCGGCCCAGCGGGGGGTTGTTCGGGGTTTAGGGCTTTGGGGCTTCGGAGTTTAGGCCTAGGCTTTGCTTTTGGATATAGGGAGGTTTCCGATCCCGGACCGGATGTAGGTTGTGGTAAACCGAGGCATGGCTGTTGGGTTTAGGAGTTAGGGCCTTTGGAGTTTAGGGCTTTAGGGCTTCTGGGTTTAGAGAGCTTTGCGATCCCGGATGTATGGATGATTGGTACGTCATAGTAAGCCGCAAGGGCAATTTCGGGTTTAGGGCTTCAGGCCTTTAGGGTTTAGGGAGCTTGCGGATCCCGGATAAAGGTTTGCATGGGGATCGTGCTTGCGAGGGTGGGGGGTCGGCTTTTGACTTTAGGGCTTTGGAGTTTGGGACTTTTGGGTGTAGGGAGCTTTCGGATAAAGGCTTAATATTAAAGCGGGGGTTGCATGGCTGTCTTCGCACAGGATACCTGGGACGGTAGGACTTATCTGCTGATCTGTCTTATAATCAGATGCATATTGGGAATCTATAGGTTGCTTGTCTGTTACAGATTCCAGAGCGTTAATTTCAGGGTTTAATGTTGCATCAGGAGCATCGTGTTGGGGCCGGGCGGGTGGGAGCTTGAGGAAGTCAGACATTGGGCGACACCGCAAAGCCTGAGGGTGGCGAGCTTCGACAACCGCCGTCTGAGCGGCCTGAAGCAGTACCAAATTCTCCGGTGGACGGAGGTCGTCATTTGGACACCACAAAGCCTTCTGCAGGCATGGCGAGCTTCAACGACAGCCGACTGAGCGTCTTGAAGCAGTACCAGAGTCTTTCGAAGGAGGTCGGAACAGACCAGACTCTGGAAATGCAGATCTGCATCACAAACACATCTGCGAGACTTACCAGCAGCATCAGGAGCTCTGGATCCAGCTATTGATCCAGCTATTGCGGCACCCCCGCTCAGCCCATCCAAGGAATATAGCCATCATGATTCATTATAAATTGGCCAATTGTGTTTTGCCACTCATTTGATTCGATTCAATAACCCTAAACCCTAAANAGCTATTGCGGCACCCCCGCTCAGCCCATCCAAGGAATATAGCCATCATGATTCATTATAAATTGGCCAATTGTGTTTTGCCACTCATTTGATTCGATTCAATAACCCTAAACCCTAAACCCTAAAACCCTAAACCCTAAACCCTAAAAATATAAGTCGCTTAGATCATGAGTTTGCATTGCTATTGATGGCCAGATGTTCTGGTCAGTGCAATATACAAGCACCTAGCNAACCCTAAACCCTAAAACCCTAAACCCTAAACCCTAAAAATATAAGTCGCTTAGATCATGAGTTTGCATTGCTATTGATGGCCAGATGTTCTGGTCAGTGCAATATACAAGCACCTAGCAAGACAAGGACTTCACATGCACGATATCTTCTCTAACCCGGCTTGTGTAAGTTAGGGGTAGAGGGTTCCGGAGGCCTATAACACCAAATCCTAAAGCCAGCCCCTTCCCCCCCAAAGCCCCTAAGCCCTAAACAGACCCTACCCTAAACCCATAACCCTAAACCCTGTGCTATAATTCCATGTCTGCAGGCAAGATCTCTGCTGCCTGGCCACGAGCAGCCCAGCAATGGAGGCCACGGTCGAGAGGCCTTGGTTGGGATAGTACGGATTTAATGGGATCTCCATGGGGTTTGATTATAGGGTTAAGGCCTTGGGATTTTAAGTCCAGGAATATTAGGAGTAGTACGTGTGTGTTAAAATTTAAATAATGGCTTACTAGAATAACTCTAAATGCATGCACCGAAACCCTATATAAATTGTTGTGGAGATGAAGCTATCTCCTTTGAAGCTGAATTGGAGGGAAGGTTCAGGGGTTTGGGTTTTAGCTTTATTTATTTGGTGGTTCAGGTTAGTTCATCGTTTTAAGGCCTAGGGGTAGGCGTGCAGGGTCCGAGTTTGTTGCTAGACTTGGTGCGATGCTCTATAAATGGCTACATGGCGGAGCTCTTTGAGCCGAAGAGCGTACATTACGTATAATGTCTTTCATCAACCTGCAGCTCCAGTCAGCTCGGCTGCTGTGGGCACCGGTTGCGACAGTCGAAGCACGTGGTGTGACCGAGTGCTCTGACCGGCTCTACTCAGTCTCCTTACTGGGACACAAGCGCCGTTCCGACTACATGGCCTCCAAGCCCAATGTCCTGAGCCCGTTGAAGAGAAGAAATTTCCCAACACTCCGGGCTTCCGGCAAACGAGAATGAAAAGCCCAGCCAGGGCACTTCGCCCCAGAGGTCCTGACAGACGATTCCTGGCTATTGGGGCACCCCCCCACCCACCCAAGCCTCCGAACAGATAGAAGATTATCGGAAGATATTTGGCCCGATTTAAAATATAGGGTTCCTCTAGCACTCCTGTCGGCACCCCAAATATTGGTTTAGAGAGCGGGGTTATAGACAACGACAATATTTCCCGAGCATTCCTTCCGGCCTTCCGAAACATGTGGTTGATCCGTGGCCCAACATTATATAAAACCCTTCGAATCTACCTGCCACCCAATTGCAAATTGGTTTACTCCGATCCGGATCCCACGGACCCGTAATATAGCTTTGGCCCTAATTTGATCCTAGTCCCTGGCTTCAGTCGCTGTAGGCATGGGTCATTTGGGCCTGAGGTTTTCTGGGGTGTTCCTAGGATTGTGGAGTTTGCAGTTCTGGTGTGACTAGGGTTTGGGTTAATTCCTTAATAAAATCTCTTGTCCCCAAGCCTTGCCCCACAACCCATCAACCCCCACAAATCCTTAAGCCCTACTGTAAACCCTAAATCCTAAACCCCCACACCCCAGATCCCTAAACAGACCCCGAGGGCTCAGGTTCCCTAAACATTAAACCTTTGTCGGTACCCGGAGCCGTAACTGAAATCAAATTTTAAAGATCGATTAGGGTCAAGGGTTTAGGGTTTAGGAGTTGGTCGTCTTATCGGTTCAGTAGTGCAGCACTCGGTTCGGAGGAGCTCCTTCAGTGAGGTGAAATCACAGCAGCACATCCTCAGGGGCACTTTAAAGGAGGGACTAGTAGCAACTGGGCTTTGACATAATCCAGGTGACCAATTATCAGTCAATGGCCACGGCTGCACTTAAAAGCTTAATGTGCGAGGTCATTCCATCCGACGAAACGGACGGCGTGGGACACAGCATCTCGGGGCTTCCGGGTCTAGGGCTAGGCTATATGGTGTAGCAGGACAGGCTTAATATTAGGATAATCGGCAAGGGTTTATAGGGTTATAGTTCCCACCGATAGCGTGAACCCCAAATTCCTCAAATCCCAAATCCCCTTTAAAATTAGCCTTAGGGTTGACATTTCGAGAGGGTTTTCCCACGGGATAGACACTAAACCCAATTTGGAACCCGAACCTCAAACCCCCTAGGCCCCTAAAACCCCTGAACCCTAAACCCCGAAGCCTAAACGTACATGAAACCCAGAAATACCCTAAACCCTGAACCTCCAGCAAATACATAAAAACCCGAAGCCACGGCTTCCTGCATAAGTCTAGGTTAAATCTGAAATCATCTGAATCCAGACCCTGTAACCCCTCACTCCCAGAAATTAAAATAAATGAACCCCAGTACAGTTGCAGCTGCTGTACAAGCATGGTTCAACGTGGACCCCTCGAGTGGCTGCCGTCCCAGAAGATCGTAAGCCGTCGATTCCAATCGGGATCACGATTAGCGAGCCTGGCTTCTGGGACATGCGGGAGATCTGGCCACTTATGCAGGGAACATTTCTCGTGGCGTTAAACCCTCTACGGCGGAAGATGCACAGCAGACGCCCCCGAACTTAGAGCCGGCAGCTGCACCCACAAGCGGGCAGCCGGGGTCGACTTCCACCATCCCACGACACTTTGGGGACGACGACTTCGAGCTCTTCGCTCGGGGTTTCGGCTTCGGGCTTCAGGGTTTTAGGATTTTTGGGCTTTAGGATTCGAAGGCATTTAGGGTTCTAAGGCCGTTGATGTGTTAGGGCTAGGTCGATCTTGCAACACCCCGGTATCATATTCCCCACTGTAAGGGCTTTAGTGGTGCGGGCGATGCAAGATCACACTGATCATATTAACGATGACAGCCCTCGGGCCCTATGCTCGCATGAAATTGCATGCAGACATCATCATGAAAAGCAAGACTCCAAATTATTCGTGCAAACATAGACCCCAGGAACCTCTAAATCTGATCGACAATGTAGACCACGACAACCCTGAACCCCATAGCCCTAGATTGAGCGACGTGAAAAGCCCAATAGATTATAATAATGGGGTCTTGGGGTTTAGGCCTTTGGCGTCTTGGAGATTTCGGTTCGGGGAGCCGTGAAGCTGGCCCTTAAGTTTTTGGGTTTGGGGTTTTGGAGTCCAGCTGCTTTGGGGCCCTTTGGGGCTCTTGACCTGTAGGCCTTGGTACTTTGGAGCCGTGATGCCTTAGGGCATAAGTTTAATTTGGGTTTGGGTTGCGGGGTCTAGGTGCTTTGGGATTGCTTTGGGGGTCTTGGGTTCTAAGGCTTTGGCGCTTTGGAGCTTTGCGGCTCTCGGGCTTAAGTTTCTACGGTTTAGGCCATTATATGGTTTAGGGTTTAGGGTTCCTTTTGGGGTTTAGGGTTTAGGGTTTNTGGGTTCTAAGGCTTTGGCGCTTTGGAGCTTTGCGGCTCTCGGGCTTAAGTTTCTACGGTTTAGGCCATTATATGGTTTAGGGTTTAGGGTTCCTTTTGGGGTTTAGGGTTTAGGGTTTTTTTTTTGAAGGCCCCTTTTCGGTATTATAAGCCCTGCACAAGAAGCTGATTTTCCCTCAGCTCACACTAGTCCTCCAGCTCCGACGGCGAGCTGACATCAGCAAGCTTCGCAATCNTTTTTTTTTTGAAGGCCCCTTTTCGGTATTATAAGCCCTGCACAAGAAGCTGATTTTCCCTCAGCTCACACTAGTCCTCCAGCTCCGACGGCGAGCTGACATCAGCAAGCTTCGCAATCTGCCTCTCAAACTTCTCCTTTAAGAAAGCAGCCGTAGGTTCCGGCGACGACTGGAGGGGGACGACGAGTGCTTCGCAGCTCTTCGCCTTTGGCTCCCGGGCCCGGGACGGTTTAGAGTTTAGGGTTTAGGGTTTAGGGTTTTGGGTTTAGGGTTTAGGGTTTAGGGGTTACATCCTTGATTTAAGGAGGGTTTGAAACTCGAACATAAAATTTATTAGCTTCTGTGCAGAATAGCGTCTGCATCGCTCTGCTCCCTGTCATCCTCGCGGTTCTGCTCATGGAGCTCCTCGGTTCAAGGGATTAATAGCTGCACATTAATAGCGGGTTTCATATCAAGCAGAAAAGCCTCCTGATCGTCACAGGTGTACGAGTACTCGTAGTAGCTGCTCTCGGAGTTCTCGGACGAAGCCTCACTTGCGGTTCGGATCAAGCAGAAAATAAAGCCTCATGATCGTCAAAGGTGTAGGAGCATCAGAATTAACATTAATCCCAGTTGTAATCCGAGCGAGCTACAAGCTCGTAGACACCGCAACAGCGTCGCTGCTTTTTCTTCGCCTGGGGCTCCTGCAGGGAGGGATCTCTATACCAGGAAACCACGAGCCCTAAAGCCCTAAGCTTAGAGTATGATCCTACTATTTAGGGTACTATAGGGTCCCCTATTTTCGAAATTGGGGTCCTGTGTGGGCTTGTTTAAAGGGCCCCCTAGAGGCCCACGGAAGTTCCACCGTTTGTGCACGGTTTAGGGTTTAGGGTTCAGGGTTTGGGGTTTAGGGTTTAGGGTTTNGAAATTGGGGTCCTGTGTGGGCTTGTTTAAAGGGCCCCCTAGAGGCCCACGGAAGTTCCACCGTTTGTGCACGGTTTAGGGTTTAGGGTTCAGGGTTTGGGGTTTAGGGTTTAGGGTTTAGGGTTTGGGGTTTAGGGTTTAAGGTTTAGGGTTTGGGGTTTAGGGTTTAGAGTGTAGAGTTTAGAGCTCAAGGTTATCAGATAGTTTTTTTGAGAGACGATATCTTATGAATGTTCGTCCGCCTGCCTGTATGTACTTATCCACGAGCCCTAAANAGAGTTTAGAGCTCAAGGTTATCAGATAGTTTTTTTGAGAGACGATATCTTATGAATGTTCGTCCGCCTGCCTGTATGTACTTATCCACGAGCCCTAAAGCCCTAAGCTTAGAGTATACCCTACCCCCAAAATTCAGTGCCCTAGCCTCCAAAGAGTCGATGTCCTCGATTTGCTGCTTCTGCTTTTTCGTGGAGACGACAGGCTCCTGCAGGGATCTTTTCAAATACATGCACCCTGAACGCCCTAAACCCCAAATCCCTAACCCCGAGAATTCATGATTATAGTTTCAAGCAAAGCCTCTGTGCTCTCCCCGCAGCGATCCCAAGGAGCCAAGAGGGATCTCTATACCAGGAAACCACGAGCCCTAAAGCCCTAAGCTTAGAGTATGATCCTACTATTTATAGGGTACTATATTAGGGTCCCCTATTTTCGAAATTGGGGTCCTGTGTGGGCTTGTTTAAAGGGCCCCCTAGAGGCCCACGGAAGTTCCACCGTTTGTGCACGGTTTAGGGTTTAGGGTTTGGNTTTTCGAAATTGGGGTCCTGTGTGGGCTTGTTTAAAGGGCCCCCTAGAGGCCCACGGAAGTTCCACCGTTTGTGCACGGTTTAGGGTTTAGGGTTTGGGGTTTAGGGTTTAGGGTTTAGGGTTTGGGGTTTAGGGTTTAGGGTTTAGGGTTTAGGGTTTGGGGTTTAGGGTTTAGGGTTTAGCGTTTGGGGTTTAGGGTTTAGGGTTTAGGGTTTAGAGTGTAGAGTTTAGAGCTCAAGGTTATCAGATCAGATGGGTTTTTTGAGAGACGATATCTTATGAATGTTCGTCCGCCTGCCTGTATGTACTTATCCACGAGCCCTAAAGCCCTAAGCTTAGAGTNTGAGAGACGATATCTTATGAATGTTCGTCCGCCTGCCTGTATGTACTTATCCACGAGCCCTAAAGCCCTAAGCTTAGAGTATACTCTACCCCCAAAATTCAGTGCCCCAGCCTCCAAAGGGTCGATGTCCTCGATTTGCAGCTTCTGCTTTTTCCTGGAGACGACAGGCTCCTGCAGGGATCTTTTCAATACATGCACCCTGAACGCCCTAAACCCCAAATCCCTAACCCCGAGACTTTNGAAATTGGGGTCCTGTGTGGGCTTGTTTAAAGGGCCCCCTAGAGGCCCACGGAAGTTCCACCGTTTGTGCACGGTTTAGGGTTTAGGGTTCAGGGTTTGGGGTTTAGGGTTTAGGGTTTGGGGTTTAGGGTTTAAGGTTTAGGGTTTGGGGTTTAGGGTTTAGGGTTTAGAGTGTAGAGTTTAGAGCTCAAGGTTATCAGATAGTTTTTTTGAGAGACGATATCTTATGAATGTTCGTCCGCCTGCCTGTATGTACTTATCCACGAGCCCTAAAGCCCTAAGCTTAGAGTATACTCTACCCCCAAAATTCAGTGCCCCAGCCTCCAAAGAGTCGATGTCCTCGATTTGCAGCTTCTGCTTTTTCCTGGAGACGACAGGCTCCTGCAGGGATCTTTTCAATACATGCACCCTGAACGCCCTAAACCCCAAATCCCTAACCCCGAGACTTTNGTCGATGTCCTCGATTTGCAGCTTCTGCTTTTTCCTGGAGACGACAGGCTCCTGCAGGGATCTTTTCAATACATGCACCCTGAACGCCCTAAACCCCAAATCCCTAACCCCGAGACTTTCCCCGCAGCGATCCCAAGGAGCCAAGAAGGGATCTTTTTACCAGGAAACCACGAGCCCTAAAGCCCTAAGCTTATAAGTTAATTAGCGTACTATATTAGGGTCCCCTATTTTCGAAATTGGGGTCCTGTGTGGGCTTGTTTAAAGGGCCCCCTAGAGGCCCACGGAAGTTCCACCGTTTGTGCACGGTTTAGGGTTTAGGGTTTNGCGTACTATATTAGGGTCCCCTATTTTCGAAATTGGGGTCCTGTGTGGGCTTGTTTAAAGGGCCCCCTAGAGGCCCACGGAAGTTCCACCGTTTGTGCACGGTTTAGGGTTTAGGGTTTAGGGTTTGGGGTTTAGGGTTTAGGGTTTAGCGTTTGGGGTTTAGGGTTTAGGGTTTAGAGTGAGTTTAGAGCTCAAGGTTATCAGATCAGATGGGTTTTTTGAGAGANTCTTATGAATGTTCGTCCGCCTGCCTGTATGTACTTATCCACGAGCCCTAAAGCCCTAAGCTTAGAGTATACTCTACCCCCAAAATTCAGTGCCCCAGCCTCCAAAGAGTCGATGTCCTGGATTTGCAGCTTCTGCTTTTTCCTGGAGACGACAGGCTCCTGCAGGGATCTTTTCAATACATGCACCCTGAACGCCCTAAACCCCAAATCCCTAACCCCGAGAATTCATGATTATAGTTTAAAGCAAAGCCTCTGTGCTCTCCCCGCAGCCATCCCAAGGAGCCAACATCGGCGGAGGATTCTCCGGCGGTGGCAGCGGAGGCACGGGCACCGTCTTTGGTGGTGGCACTGGCGGCGGGGGCGGAAGCCGCAACGGGGTCGGCGGCGGGGGCGGGGCCCCCGTTTTTGACCGCAAATACAGCATGGCGACCTAGCTCGAATACTACTACCACTACTACTCCTGCTGCTGTTGCTGCTGCTACGCCCAGTAGTACTGACTGCTGCTGCTGCTGCTGTTGCTGAGTTCACCGAATTCGCTGTTGTGGTTACCGAATACCTCGTCTCCCTAGCTGCCTCCTGAAGAGCCTAAAGCCAATGCACCCATTGCATCGAACCCCCCCCAAAAAACTTTAGGTTTTGGGGTCTAGGTCTAGGGGTTTACAGTTTTAGGGTTCTAAGCTGCTTATTCTTGTACAAGGCCTCGCTTTGGACGGAGATACATACCGGGCTCTCGGGTTCGGGCCTTTAGCCAAACCCAACACCTCCCAGAAAGCTCCGACCAAAACAGCGAAAAAACGAAAGTCCCGAAGCCTTCCAGGAACAATGCTGCAGCTTGCTGCCCATCTGCCATCAGGTACGGCCCTGGCGAAGAGATGTGGGAATTGACTGCAATTATAAAGGCCTAAAGGGCCCTCCAGGTAGTAGGGTTCGGGCTTTCAGGGCGTAGGATGTAGGTTGTAGGATCATCCGGGGCGTTTGAACGGCCTTAAGACTATGTAGGGGCCCGGCGTTTGGTGTTTATGGGCTTTGGCTGACACGGATCTCATTTGGGGCCATAGCAGCAGCGAGGCAGGAATCCAAAAGCCCAATTAAACCTAAAGCCACGATGCAGAAACATAACAGCCCCTTTGAAATAGAAAAGCCCAGGAACAAACGAGCCTCATCAAGATCATCCCAGCGGGCGGCGACACAGGCACGAGACCACCTGGGAGATGACTCCTAGCTTTTGGGTGGAGGGGTGCTGATGCCAAACCCTACAGGATCCTTCAGGCCGAAAGGGGTTTTCTATGCACCCTGCGGTGCCCCTGGAGCCCTTCCCAAACCCAACTGAGTCCCTGTCGCATTTCGAAACCCGCCATGCTGGGTCCAACAGAAGTTGGAGCCATTCTTCTTGTTGACCTGGGCCGTGCTGCAAAGAGACTATCAGAATTGCTAGATGTTGAGCATGCAGTCAGCCTGAACATCAGTCTTCCAGACTTTGTTGCACCTGTCCATGAGCTGCTGGTTGGCGCTGTTGACATAGAAGCAGCCCAGCTGGTACCTCGGAGCTCCATTTCATGCTTCAATCGGAGAAGCGAGCACGGCTAACCTAAGCCCCAAACCCTGAAACCCTAAACCTTAATAATTGGCCACGAAGCAGCACACCGATCGACGACTGTGCTCGGCTTTGCATGGGAAGTCGAACCGTGAAGGACCTGAGATATACATGAATCCCCAGCTCCCGGGCAATCTATACCCATCATGACTAGGATGAGGTGAGTGACGAGTGATTGTCGAGATAGTCTTCCGGGGGAACCTTCATGCGGCAGTCGCTCTTGGCAATGGAGTTGATAGCCTTGAGGTGGCGGTTTCTGCACTCCTGACGGACATGATTGTTCGGCTACTTGCATGCAAAAAAACACAATGCAAGATAAATTCTGTCCAGCTGGTAGGCAGACATCTTGGCACCATCGGTAGTCCCTTCGGCGGCTTTGGCCGTTGCCTTCGCCTTCGGCTTCTTCTTCGCCTCAGCCTCATCGGTCGGGGTGCCTGAGGGCGTGGATTCCTTATGCATTGCCTTCGCCTTCGCCTTTGTCTTTGCTTTCGCCTTCGCCTTTGCTTTGCCCTTTGGTCTGCAGTCTTTGTTTTGCGTCGGCTGCTCCTCCTCCTGCAAAACACGGTCCATTTCCTGTACGTCCTCGGCATCCAAGTCATTTTCCGCCTCCTCCTCTGCCTCCTCCGGGGTCTGCGAGGCCTTGCGGCCCCTACCTCTTCCTCTTCCTTTTCCTTTTCCTTTTTTATTCTTTGCCGCCTCAAGGGGGATCGACTGCTTTTCCGACAGCTTTGCCGCTTTCCGGACTTTCTGCTGCACCTGCATGCACTAATGCCACAAAGACAGACACACACACACACAGCCCAAGGACCCCATTGTTTGTCATTGTGGTTCAGGATTTGGGGTTCAGAGTTTAGGATTTAGGGTTTAGGGTTTAGGGGTTTTGGGTTTTAGAGTTCAGGGTCTTGGGTTTGCTTTGGGTTTGGAGTTTCTGACGTTTTAAGGCTCTTTGGAGGTGCAGGCCTTGATAATTCGAGAAGGGTGCTGGAGTATGCTAGGGCCTGCAGTGATCGAGGGAATTTTTGCATGGCGGAAAGCTGAAGGTCGCTGTACATGGGAGGTCTGTGACCCATTCCTGGTCGTTTGCCGACTCATTCCAAAATAAAACCCAGCACTCAATCAATCGGGTTTCTGCTCTGGGCAGCATCATACAGTGTTGCATCAACAGCGTAAAGCTGCGTTGCTTTTTTGCAATACTCGTGCAAAGCTTTGCCAATCCAGCGTCGACTCCTGTTCATGGACGTTTGGATCTGCAGATTTGAACCGTCCAGAATGCTTGGGAAGCGGGAGTACACAGTGAAACNTTTTTTGCAATACTCGTGCAAAGCTTTGCCAATCCAGCGTCGACTCCTGTTCATGGACGTTTGGATCTGCAGATTTGAACCGTCCAGAATGCTTGGGAAGCGGGAGTACACAGTGAAACGTTCAATGGCCCTGTGAGCCCCATCTCCGCTGCTCAATGGCCCCTCCTGGGACCACGTAAGTTGGTGCCACCATCAGCAAACAGTCTCTGGCGATGTTGTGATTGATGCCTTGGAGTTCTGGGTGAACCAAAACTTTTTCGTGGAACTTCGCGTGAAGTGNAGTCTCTGGCGATGTTGTGATTGATGCCTTGGAGTTCTGGGTGAACCAAAACTTTTTCGTGGAACTTCGCGTGAAGTGTGTCCTTCACTGCAGTGGACTCGTTCCTCCACTCTTCCAGCATCAGTACCAACTCTAGCTGCTGCTCGGGAAGCGATAGCCAAAGCTTGATGTTTAACATCTGGTCCAGCAAAGTCTGGCCAATGGGTTCCATGGCGTGGAGATATTAGGCCTGAAAATCTATACAAAGGGCGCCGGCTCAGATTTGGGCCTCAAAATTTCGCACCCCATCCCACACCACCTTAAACCGCAAAAGCCCAAACCCAAACAAATAACAACTGTTCAACTACACCCTTCTGCTTTTCCGAGGAGGATGGTCCTGGGCAGCCGCCTCGAGGATGTTGCGGCCACCGGCCTCTTCTTCCATCTTCTGCTGCAGCTTCCTGGCGGCCGCTTCCAAGCTAGCCGAAACCACGGCTGCAGGCCTCTTCATCCCCCTTCGCTCCTGAAGTGAAGCTTTGGGTGATCTCAGGGCTTCGGGGGTTGGCTTGGGAAAGAGGTAGCCCTAGGCTCACGATCTATGCGTATTGCCATCACCCGGAGACCCTAAAGGTGACCTGCTAAATACAATCATGCATGGAATTTCGGCACCAAGGCCTAGGCCGTGTGATAGTAGGGAACCTCCCAGATTGCCCGTCCTTCTGTGCATCATTTTCCTGCTCCTTCGGCTCCTCCAGCGAGGCTTGCCGAGCCTGTGCTTCCTCTTCGCTGCTCTCGGCAAGGGGCATCTTGGCATGGGGCTTTGCTGGAGTCTTCGGGGGGTCCAAGTCATCCACACAGTCATCGTGTTCCACGGGGTCTTCCTCCTCTGGATCCTCCCCCCCTTGGAAATCCTCCGCAGAGAGGGTTCGCTCGCCGCCTGAGGCTTTAGAGGTGAGGCTTCAATATCAAGCGTCGTGGAGAGCCAAGCCCAAACACCAACATGCGAAATTTCCAGGACTAAGCCCCTGCTCTGCAAACCCGAAGCCCGAGGCAATAATTCAGGGTTTGAAGGCCTAGGGTTAACGTTTCAGAAGGGGTTTTGGGGTTGAGGATATTCTTAGCGGCCACCTCAGAGCAACAAACCCCCCGCCTTGGCCGTCTCCCTCAGTCGAGGCTGGCTTATCAGGGTCTTCCGGCTCCGGAGGGATTCTTCTCTCCTGGCTTGGGCAGCTGGGTGGCTAATTTATAAGGGGTGCTTGCAGTCGAGACGTGAAACCCTAAGCCCGAAAGTCGTAACCCCTGAAACCCCGCATTAAATGGCAGCGTGAACATCAGGTTGGCTGGCTCGGTCCTCGTCATGCTCCATCTGCAGCTGCGACAGCAGCTTCTTCAGAAGCGTCATGTTGGGCCTCCTGTCAGCGCTTAGGGAGTTCAGGGGTTGCTGGATACGATTACTTGGGGCCACCGCCTTGATTCTTTGTTCTTGTTGCCCCTCTGGACCACATGTGCCATGAGAGCGCGATGGAGGTCTCCTTCTGTCTTTGCCCAGGCCTGCACGGGGAGTGTGCTTTATCGGCTAGGGCTTCGGATGATTTAACCCAGGAATGCCTCGATGGCGTGCTGCGTGGCACCCTTGCCGAGCAGCTGCTTGTTTGCAGCCACTGAGCTCAGAGCAAGCGTCACCTCCCTTGATGTCGGAACCTTCAGCCCCACCGTCCCGAAAAGCTGAGCAGCCACCCGGCAATTGACATCATCCTCCACCTGGCCACGTGAGTACTATATAACTGGGTAAATTCAATGACAAAGGGCTGCGGCCTGGTCGGCCCCGATGGCACCCACATTCAGGTTCACAAAGGAGAAAATCACGGGCACCTGTGATCATACATTAATTATGGATCGAATCTAGAACAGGATGCGGCATGGCCTTCCCCTGTTTGAGGTACCGGGCCATCTTGTCCTTCTTCACATTCTGCTGCTGGCATAGTTGCTCAATCCTCTTCTCGAAGTAGGAGCCTTCATCCTCATCCAGGAGCCCCAGGTAGAGTTCCTGAACAAGTCCCCCGAGGAAATCTGAAGCTTGCCCCCCAATACGAATCCTGGCCTTAAGAACAGTCACCCGGACACCGTCAGGCTTCGTCGTCGGCATGGCAGCCCGCCGCACGAGCGAGTGGGGAAAAAGGGCTCTCGGCTTGAGTGCCCATCACTGCATCATTCACAGAACTCTCTCGAATCCTATGCTTGCACTACTGGGACATTTAAAGACTCGCCGGAGTCCACCCAAATTCTCTTCGATCACAACGTTGAGATTCACACCTCGATCGACATAGAATTAAATGCTGAAATCAGCACTTTCCCAGTGCTGGGGCCCCTGCGAGATAACAAAGCCTTTCGCATGGGCGCCAATATATCATCCAGAGATGCATACCTGGCTGAGTCCACCCCAAACCTTTAAGGATATTCGGTGAACCCTGGCTGGGGCACAAAGCAAGGAAAATCGCCATAAACCATGGCATCGGATGGATCTCGCTGTGAGGCTTTATTTGGCAGTTTAGGGGCAAAGGCCTTAGGGCTTAGGGCTGGTGTCTGGGCAGTTCAGCCGGCCTGGATACAGGAAATCCCCGATGCAAGCCAAGGTTTGTTAGGGTTACGGCTCTGTCTGGGATCTTCGGGGCTCGATCCTGAGCCAGCAAATGTCCTTGAGGACGAGCTATTTAGGGGTAGCGGGATGGTTTAGGACCAAGCCCCATACCTGGCACCCCGCAACCCTCGATTCGATATCTCCTAGACAAACACCCCAGAGAATCAGAAACATCGGTACACCTATGTCGGGTTAAATGTGTCCGCTTCTGTGTTGTTGCACTTCCAAGCTTGTCAGGTTAAATGCGTCCGCATTCTGTTTGAAAGCACAATCGAATCTGTCAAGTTAAATGTGTCCGCTTCTATTTTGGGTGGCTTCCGGATTGTCAGGTTAAAAGCGTGCCCATCCATCTGTATCATAGCTTCGTATATCGATTAGGCTGCGAAGTTAAATGCGGGCGCCGAATGGTTAAATGCGGCTGTTCGACGCAGCCTCGAAAACTATGGCCGCAGAAGCACAGGGTNATCCATCTGTATCATAGCTTCGTATATCGATTAGGCTGCGAAGTTAAATGCGGGCGCCGAATGGTTAAATGCGGCTGTTCGACGCAGCCTCGAAAACTATGGCCGCAGAAGCACAGGGTATAGGGGCCTTAATAATTCGAACAGGGTTTGGGCGCCCCTTATACTATAGTTAGAGTAAGGAACCCCAAAGTAGTATAGGTAATATAAGGCCCCTATAGTATGAGTTTTAGGGTTTAGGGATGAGGGCTGAGCAGAAGACCGAAATGGAAAGCCCCCAGTCCTTTCCCAAAAGGGTCCAAAGTACCTATATAGTAGAACGTAGGGGTTCTATATCATATCAGGAATTACTATTATGATTGATATTTGGGGAAGTATCCCCCATAACAGTACCATTCCTCCCTAAACATGATTTGGGGAAGTGTCCCCCATAACAATACCTAGGACCCTTTGGGTTTGTAAAGTGAACCTTCTAGGCTGGAGGGGCATCGGTGGCCTAAATGGCTCGATGATCGCATACCCTGAACCCCCAAGCCCTTGCAATCCTTTTCCACCTTGCCAAACCAACAGGTGAAGCCTTAATGTAGGGGCCTTAATAATTCGAATAGGGCTTGGGGGTATATTATACTCTAACCCCCACAATAGTATCTTCTTCTTCTTCTGAAGGACTGCGGAGCCCCGGGGGGCGCGTCCCACACAATAGTATCGGTAATTATTTAGGCCCCTATAGTACAGCAATGCGCTGTAGCCCTGCTCGCCCACATGTTCCCAGAGATCCCAATACCCCTTAATTAAGGAATATACCTTAAATTATGATAGGATCCCTAATATGATTTAAGGTATATTCCTTAATTGAGGGGTATTGGGTTCTCTGGGTTTGAAAGCCCCGTAGATCCGGGTGAGGTAAGCTTTGGACACCTCCGTGAGATACCGTACAAGGACGCCCGCCGGAAGCCCCAGCTCAGGGGAAGCACGGACAGATTGGGTTTAGGGTTTAATCATGGGGTTTGGTTTTAGGGGTTCCGTCCCAGCAGCATGTGTGGTAGTTTCTGTTGTCAACGGTTCTGCAAGAAGAACTGCAAATACTATTGTTCTGGCTCCGTGATGGTGCAACAGCGTAGAAATCGAACTGCTTAGGGGGTTGAGGCATGCATCCCTCCTATGCCTCAACCCAGAGAACCCATATATCCCTTAATTAAGGAATATACCTTAAATCCTATTAGGGATCCTATTATAAGTTTAATTAAGGGTATTGGGATCTCTGGGCAACCCTCAACCCGCCAGGCTTGGTAGGCTTCGCGGTCTGCAACGCAAGGAGCTACTCTTCGCCGCAGTACGTATCACCGCCCGTCTTGTCAGTAGCTACTGTGATTATCATCGTTCACCATTCCTGTCATCCAAGTGAAGACCACTAGTTTATACTTGTTTTTGTCACCAGCATCGCGCGAGCACTGTTGCTGTTTTCCAGACCGTCCCGCTGCTACATCCGCAATGATAGAACAGAGGATGCAAAACCTATAACAACAGCTATTCTACTTCCTAAGGGGCCTTCGTTTATACGTTTATACTTATAGAATCCCTCAGGCAGAACCCTTTAACGTTCCTTGTTCAACCCGTGGGTAATCTCCAAAGGAAGTATTGATAAATGCAATATCTATCGTGGTTCTCAGGGCGCTTAGCTTAAGACTACAGTGCAAGGATGATGGCATGTGTCCATACTTTCGTCCTTGGGCAGCCATACTAGGGGTATCATATTAGAGGCCTTGTTCTGGGAACAGCGGCTTTGGGGTGTAGCTTACTGCTAGAGCTATATGAAGGAACCCCACAGAATTCGTTGGAAATCATTGATGACTATGTTAGGTCGGTTTTGCCAGCAGCTTAGGTGGCCTTGACCGAGTGAAGATTCATTTTGACGTCTACGACACCTGCATCAGTGGACAAATTCACTGCCCGTTGCTAGGCTGGGCTGTGGTTTATTGATGAGAGTATGCATATGTACATATATATATATATATGTATGTATATGTATACATATATACTTACATTGCTATGAACGCATAGTCTCCCTCTCTCTCTCTCTCCCTCTCCCTCTCTGCCTCTCTCCCTCTCTCCCTCTCCCTCTCCTTCTGCCTCTCCCTCCCCGTCTCTCCACGTCTCTCTGTCTCTCTCTCTTCTCTCTCTGCTTTTGAAGAGATATATATATATATATATATATAGATACCCTAACCTACCAAACCCTACTTTTTTGTAGCTTCTTAACATAAACCTTAATATGGGATTTATAGGGACCCTACAAAAAAGTAGGGTTTGGTCGGTTAAGGTATATATACACCGCCGTATGCCCACATAAAGCTAAGCTCCTCAACAACTGCTCAGCGGGCCGGGGCAGGCTCGGGCCTTTCGCAGTGTTGGCCCTGTGGGGTTTAGGATTTAGAGTTTAGGGTTTAGGATTTAGGATTTAGGGTTTAGGGTTTAGGATTTAGGGTTTAGGGTTTACTCGACACTGAGCGCAGAGTTGCAGGGTCAAAGAGTTCAGGGTTTACTATAGGGGCCTAAATAATTCCCAATACTATTTTGGGGGCTTCCTTGTTATAATTATAGTAAAAAGGGTCCCAAAACCCTATTCTAACGATTAAGGCCCCTATATTAGGGACTTCCATTCCGGGCTCGAAATCCCCACCAGGGTTTAGGACCATCCTTGATGGGCTCTTTTCGGGAATTCTTCAAGGGCTCCTTTCAGGGTTTAGGGCTTTTGGGTTAAAGGGTTTTGGGGCTTTTGGGTCAAAGGGGTTTAGGGTTTAGGCTTTTGGGTTAAAGGGTTTAGGGCTGTTGTGTTGGGTTAAAGGGTTTTGGGGCTTTTGGGTCAAAGGGGTTTAGGGTTTAGGCTTTTGGGTTAAAGGGTTTAGGGCTTTTGGGTTAAAGGGTTTAGAGTTTAGGGCTTTTGTGTTAAAGGGTTTAGGGTTTAGGGTTTTGCGGTCCCACTGTGCAGTGAGGGTCGGAGTGGTTTCAACGGTGGGTTGCTTGCGCATGGGCGTTGCACTTCCAGCTCAGTTTCTCGTGCATAGCTCCTGTTCTGAAGCTGGGGATTGAACTCAGTTTCCTGCATTTTGGAAACGTAATTGGAGTATTTTGTATTGCAGAGTAGTATGGGGTTTTTGATGGTATCACTTACCTAAACCCGATTGTGGCAGTTGCGTGATCGTACGAAAATCCGCTAAACCCCATGAGCAGTCTAGTCTTGTGGTTCCTTATCATGATTTCTTTCTTCACGTCCTTCGACAGGTCGGGTTTTGGGGGTTAAGGTACCTTTCTAGCCGTCTTCGGATCTCTAGAGCAAATGCTCTTCCGTGGCACAGGGCCAAGTCAGAGCGTTCCATAAAGCCGTGGTCAAAAGCTTTCTAAACTTCCAAAGAAACCATCAAGCCTTCTCAAACAAAAGCAAATCCATGAAGCCCGCTTAGCCCTATAGGCAGCCGTGCAAACACTTTCGAAGCCTTTATCACTGTCTTTGCAGCTTCGTTTCACTGTGACCAGTCTGTGTGCCCGACACCTTCCAAGAAAATCCAAGAAGAGCAGGGTTCGTGTCTTGTGGGGTGATGTTGCTTAAGGGTTCAGGTTTGTGCAGGTTTAGGCTACACGGTTTAGGGGTTAGGAGTTTAGGGTTCAGGGGTTTATGGCTTGGACATTGGAGAAGCCTAGGAGGAACAATCCGAAGTTGGCTTTGCAGGCTTTGGTGGCCCTTATTGCTGGGACAAGTGTATGAACATGCCAGGCGGTGGGTTCAAACTCTGTTTTGCACTGCGGTTCCTTTGGGTGCTTCCTCACAAAGACGTCTGTTGAACTGCCGGACTTTTGGGGTTTACGGTTTAGAGGACGACAAACCCTAACTCTAAAGCCGAAATGGGTTTGTTTAGGGTTGTGGGGACGTCCTAAACCCTATACCCTCATCGTTTGGGGTTTAGGGTGTTGGGGACAGCTCCATGTCATGTCTTTCGAGTTGCGGACTCGAGATCGGACGAGAGCTTCGTTCATTATCTGCAGTAGCCGAAAAAAATCTCATCATGTTAGGGAGCTGCATTATGGTATTGATATAACTCCTGTAAAAGGTCGGTTTTGGGGCCACAGGCAGGGCTCAGTAGTTCTGACGCCGTTCTGACGCCGACAAGATTGGGCTTCAGAGGGTGCACCTCCAAGCTCCCGACACCATCCCCCCCCCTCCCTCCCCTCACCTCCCCCCTTCACCAAAACAATTAAACCCTAAACATCCTAAAAGCTTTAAACCCCGAAGCCCTAAACATCCCTAGACCCTAAACCCTCACCCTCCACCCCGGGACAGGAGGCGTTGATGGTGGTGGTGGCTCGCGCAGGGCCACGCCAGGCGGAGTAACTATTTTCCCAAACATTCCAAGCAGCAATAATACAGTAGGCTCTTAGTAGATCTTGGGGATCCAAAATTACTGCCCCCACGAAGTTGAATCCAGAAGAGCATGCAGCAGGCATCTCATGACAAGGAAATCATGGCCGAGCCAAAGCCTAAAGTATGTATGCTGTGCCGTTACATGGACTCTTTAGGTTTCTAAGTAAGACCAGTCATCTGCCTCTGCATTTATAAGCACGGATCCTCAATAAGGCTATGGGTAGTTGTCTCAATTAGGGTCCCTTTTGGGTCCTTGTTATAAGTGTGCCGTACAATTTGAGGGCCCTAACCTAGAGAACTGCCCATATGTTTGCAGGGCATAGGCTTTTCAGGCGACAGCAAGGAACTTTTCAGCTTACGACATGGAAGTCCGAGAGTGGAGATTACTCCCAAACCACAGCTCGAAGCCCTAAACCCTGAAACCGCAACACCGAAGACCCTAAATAGCCCGTGAAAACCCTCAGCCAGCATGATCAAGTTCGTATCGCTGCAGGGAAACACGGCACCGGCTTTACTTTGGATGCCCCGGCATCGAAGAAGGCTGTCCGCCAGCAGAAGGTGGGACGTGGAAAATGTGTGGTGCTGCTCACAAGGAAGGAAATGTCCATGGTACTATAGAAGCCTAAATACATCCCCTATACTATTTTGGGGGATCCTTATTATAATTGTAGTATAATGATTATTAATGGGCCCCCAAACCCTATTCTAATTATTCAGGCCCCTGTATTAGATATCTTTTTCAGCTGCAAGTTGTAAAGAACGCCAAATCCCCAAGACTCGTACTTCTAACACCCTCAACCCTTAACCCTAATGGTACGGGGTGAGGTTCAAGGTCAAGCCCCAAGGGTCCAAGTACCCAATAATCATGTACTCTCCAAAATCCTAACCTACATAACTACTATCCTAAAACCGAGTACCTAATTATTGGGTCCTTTGGGCCCTTGGTCAAGAGCATGAGAGCACGAAAGGGCACACCCCAGAGCTCCCAAATCAATTCCACAATACGGCAACTTGAAGGGGCACGGGACTTAGTAAGTAGGTTATAAGTAGAGTTATAAGTGCCCTAAATGGAGTTACCTTATAATTATAACCCTACTTATAACCAACTTACTAAGTCCCCTGCCCCTTCAAGAACGGGTATCCTTCAAGAGAGGATCCGAAGGTTTTCCAGCCTGGGAATCATCAATGGCGGTTCAGCGCCTACAAAAGGCCGTACATTCTCTACTAGGCTTTCTATAAGGCTCTACGAAACGGTAGGCTATGGTAGACTTTCAGGTAGGCCCTAAACCATAAAGCTGTCAGTTGTTCGGCACTCCCTGGCGCATCCGGGTGGAGACGGCGGAAGGTGTGGCTTGGCTTCCAGTACCCTGAGAATACTTAGAGGCTCATACCCTACCCCGCTTTTAGGATACCCAGTTTTATGGTTAGGATCTGTCATATATTGAAAAATAGATATCCTAGAAAAGGGGTAGGGTATGAGCCTACAGGTACCAAAGGAGCTTGAAGTTAGGTATCTGGGCTTAGGACAGAAATGTCGTAGGCGGAGAAAGTAAGTATATGATTGGTGGGTAATTGGACCCTCAAGGACAGGACGGAGGAAACTACAGGGTCGGATCAATGAGTACATAGCAGTACCCCCTTCGATGGCCCCTACAAAAGTATATGATAGATAACCTCCCAAACCCCTTTCTCTCATCCACGCCTTCTCTTGAGGCTACATAAGCAAAACCCCATTTAAATCCCGTTCTGAAGCCCAATTAGGTAGGGATATGCCTATAAAATGCTGCTTATGCTTTTTTGCTTTTTGGGTCCCTCACAATGGGGGGTTTGGGGTTTCGGATTCAGTTCAGTCTCTCGGTTGCAGCTTTGGTAGCCTTATAAAGCCTACCTGTAGGCTCATACCCTGCCCCAGGTTTAGGTTGTCTACTTTTCAATATACCAGATCTTAACCATAACACCGGGTATTCTAAAGATGGGGTAGGGTATGAGCCTCTAGGTAGAACCCTAAAGCTCTAAAGCCCCAACACTCGAAAGCTGTAAAGCCCTGAAGCCCTAACCTCCAAAACCCAAGAATAGTTGAAACCCAAGAAGCCCTAAACAATAAAACAACCCTCCAAAACCCCATCCTGCACCAATCCGGTCTTGCATTGACCCCACACAACCCTAAACTTAAACCCTAAACCTGAAATCTTAAACCTTAATCACTGAAGGCCCGGTGGATGGCCATCATGGAATGCTCAGAGGCCCGAGGTTTTTCAGTGATTTAAGGTATCAGGCCTTCAGGGTTTAGGATTTAGGGTTTAGGATTTAGGGTTTAGTCTTCTTGCGCAGTGGCTGGTAATCCATGCTAGGATGGCGCCACCTCAAGCGACCGTCCTTGCATGTGTCATAGAACTCGGTGAAACCGGAAGTTCTCTTAAACCCGCCCGCTGCGATGATTTCGCAAGCAACCACCCAAACCATCCCCTGCTAGAGTTTAGGGCTTAATTACGCCAAAGGCAGGGGGTCAGTATTGGCGGGGGCCGGCCAGGAATGGGCGCCAAAGGGGTCATGCTTAGACGAAAAAGGCGTTTTTGGCTGGGACGGAGAATCAAAGGTATTCTAGTGGATTTTTTGAGGCCGAGCTGTGGCTGGGAGGCGGAGCCCTTGACAGCCCAGATCGAGCTGTATTCCACTACTTCTGATATGTTTGGCCCAGTGCGGGTGGGAAGGCTGCCGGGCATCTTCAGTGTCTGAGTGGGAACGGCCCAGGGGGCCGGGTTGGAATTTAGGGTTTAGCACTTAGAGTTTCAGGGTTTAGGGTTTTACAGTAGGGTTTAGGGTTTTTGGGTTTTCGGTTTTAGGGCTTCATGGTTTACGGGGTTTGGGTTTTATGGGATAGAGTTGCTTGTTTCGGTGTTGCTGTTACCCTAAGGGTCCATGCGCCCAAATATATATATATATATATATATATATATATATATATGTATGTATATGTATATGTAGATGTAGATGTAGATGTAGATGTAGATGTAGATGTAGATGTAGATGTACATGTACATGTACATGTATATGTATACATATATACATACTTTGGCCTTAATGTAGATAAATAGGGACGGACTACTTTAAGGCCACTGTATATACTCCCCTGAAAGGAACCCTTTTGCTACCCCTAAAGGAACACTATTTGGGTACATGGACCCTACGCCCCTACCCTCCAAAACCCCTAAGACCCCGCAACCCCGAAATCCTAAACCCAAAATCCTGGACGCGCGATGCCGAGTGCCTTTGATTCAGCAAGCTAAAGACCAGATACCTAAGAAGTCACTTGGGCCGAACCTATCAGCACCAATACCCGGCTTGCTGCCCTACACCTGCGCGGGGAGGTCCCAGCAGGAGGGTAATCCCAGTTTAACTGCCCGCGGGCATTTCTCGTCCACCACAACAACCCCTCAACCCTACAACACAAACCCTAAATCCTAAGCCTTAAACGGACCCTTACGGTTACCGTTTACTGAGAGGACGAAGAAGTTGAAGACTGCCTCTTTGCCTCGACCAGCCGGCACCCCAAAAGGAGAGGTATTAGGGGTTTTAACGGCTATAGGGTTTTGGGATTTTAGAGTTTAGGGTTTTGGGGTTTAGGGTTTTGGGGCTTAGAGTTTAAGGGCTTTGGGGTTTGGGCTTTGAGGGTTTGGGGTTCAGGGGAGTTGGCTGGAGTTCTTCCGGACTGCCGGTTTTGACAGTAAGAATGAATTTGTATTTCTGCTCTGAGTCTTATTAATCTTTGCTTTTTGTAGTAGTATTCTCAGTCGTACTTTTTGTGTTGTTTTGTAGTAGTATCGTTGCTGTAGTCTCTGTTATAATGATAAAGAAAATTATGACTAATGTGATTCCAGTTCTTGCTTTTTCAGCAAGTTGAGACTTGTGACTATTTCGCCTCCAAAACCATGTTCCCGAGGCAGTCCCGTGTGTTTGTGCCTGTGCGCTGTGGCATGTTTGACCTGGACCGGTCCGGGTTTGGGGGCATGCAGGGCTTGCATTGCTAGTTGTAATTTTACTGTTGTTAAGGGGCCAAGGTGGCATTACCATCATCATCATCGTCATCGTCATCATCATAATGATCGCTACATGGTCACCATTACCAGAACCATCATCAACATCATCAACAACAAAATGCATGTCCATGTGATTCAGCCTTTGTCGTGTTCCGGTGTTTGAGGGTTAGGGTAGCAGTTTGGGGCTGTAGAATCTTATGGGAAGGTGAATCGGCTCTGGGGCTCTTGGGAGTGCGGGCTTCATCCACTCGGTTTAGGCGGATACCTTGATCAGTCCCGTATCCTGCATCGGACATCCTGCGCCCATTGCTGGCACCCAATGCTGCAGAACCGATGCCTGCGCGCGAGCTTAATCCAAAGCCAGGCGGAATGGCAAGAGATGCGGACCCCCGACTAGGGACTAGTGATCCCCTTTCTTGATTGAGAGCCTCGGTATAAGGATGCGCTTTGATGGGCTCGCCTTCAGCAGTAGACTTGGCAGTTGAAGCTTTCGCCCCGTTTCTGAAGTCTTCTGACCGCAGCCCAAGACACCAGCATTCAAAGAAGAGATGGGCGCACTGCAAACCCAGTTACTCCAAGAAGACGACTCGACCTCATGTTAAAACCAAGAAACCGAAGCCGAACACCTGAACCTCATAAGCCCGTCATCCAAAAAAAGAATTCCGTTTAATTTGGGGCGTGGGGCCTGGGGTTTAGGGTCGTTAAAAAAATTCCAATTGGACCCAGGACCCGGAACCTTGGGCTAGACCTGGCTGACGTAAAGACTAACAATATCCGAAGCAAATGAGTATCGTAGACGGCCCTTTATTGGAACAGGGTTTGGTATATACTACTAGGATTGTGATTATAGGGACTATAAGTGGACGCCAGAAGTACTGTCGGACCCCTGCGTGGTAAGGTCAGGGATATTGAAGTCACATTTTCCTTGATGAGCCGCATCGTAGGAGACTTCTCAGGCAACATTTCACCGAGCACCGTAAATTTCTGATATGGTCGACTCTTAAACGAGAAGTCTCTAAACGTTGAAAACCCCACACCCCTGAACCCTAGGCCCTAAACCTTAAACCCCAAAACCCCTAATTCCCGAGTCCCTGAATCAGAACCCCCCCCAAATCCCTTAAACTTCAAGCCCGTACAAACCCGAAACCCGACCCACCCAAATCCCTAAAACCTCAAAACTCGTATCGGCCCCGAAACCCTAAAACCCTCAAGCTAGAAAGCCCTAGAACCTGCTCTAATTATAAAGACCTAGCCAAAACCCTATAAACCTCAAACCCTGAGCCCCATGCCCTAGACCTTCACCTCTGATTCGCCTCCCCGACTCAGGTGCCGACGACTTCGTCACAGTGTCCCTGGTCGGCCACGGGGAAGTGCCGGAGGAGGAGTTAGACAATCTTGAGGATTTAGGCCTTACGGGTATTATAGGGTTTTTAGGGTTTACAGGGTTGTAGGGTCTTTGCGGTTGATGGACAAAATCCTGCATGACCCATAATAAGGAATATACCATAATTCCCATAGTTTAGGGTCCTTAGGGTCACTTTAGGATTTTGTCCATCAACCGTAGTACCCGAAATAGTAGGACCCTTATGATAAGGATCCCAAAATAAGGTACCCCCTATTTTCGGAAACTCCAGGGTCTTTAGTACGTATGAGGGGTTTAGGCTTTCTAGGGTTTCGGGTCTGGGATAAAGCTGGCGAGCCCCTGAGCTTTATCCTGCTCAAGGCTTTAGGCTTGGGTTTACCACTACGGGCTATTAGACCTTAAGGGTACCTAAATCTACCCGTAATAGGGTCCTAATAGGGATCTTTAGGGTCTAATAGCCCATACTGGTAACCCCAAATAACAACCTACCTTTTTAAGGACTTATAGAGAAATGATAGAAATCATAATAAGGAACCCTAAAAAAGGGTAGGTTCTTTAGGGTCCAGGTAGGGGTTTGGGTTTAGGGTTTAGGTTTTAGGTGCAATGCTTATCAGCGGTGAACTCGGTCTAATATAGGGGCCTCAATAATTAGAATAGGGTTTGGGGGCCCATTAAACTGTGATCATAATAAGGAGCCCCAAAACAGTATTGGTAATTATTAAGGTCCCTGTAATTAGTAGGGGTTTTTGTGTTCGAGCCAGTCTTTCATCAGATCGAATGTCCCGCATCTTGTCGCCCGGACCTTCCCAGACCCGGCAGCACTGCCTGTGTTTTGTCCCTTCCAGAATGCCATGAAAGAGACCACATCACGAATTGTCATAAAGAGTCACAAGGAACATGGGAGCACATGCACCCGAACAGTGAACCACATCCAAGACAGTCTGCACCAAACGCCTTTAGCGTCGCAAGAAATGTAGCATGAAATGCAGTATAATGCACCCCGAAACCCCTGTAGAGGAATCCCTTCAACGGAACCCTTTAGTCCTAGATGCCATCCTGATATGTGTGTGTAGGCTGTAATGTGCGCTCTGAATGAGTAAGTAGTCATAGTAAGTTAAAAATATGGTATAATATACCCCCCCCCAAACCCCTAGGCTAAGTACTCATGCCCCTATACTCAGGCGAAGGCTGGGTTCCGTTGAACAGCAGGAGGCGGTGATTTCTGAACCCAAGTAGCACTGGAAACGTTTACGGTGGGGTTGAGAGGTTGAGGGTTCTTGCTCAGTGCGGGTGGGCGAACGGGCAGGCACCATTGATGTACCGCGAGGAGTCAAACCAGGCAGTCCCACGCCGTTTCTGGCGTACATGGCACTTCCATGCTATGAGTTGGATCGGAAATTCCATGCAGAATGGTGCTATCAGCATCTCAGTGTATTTGCTGACGATACGCGTGGTGCCTGGAAGATTGCGTTTGCAGGCGATTTATCTTGTGATCTAAATGAGCTCACTCAGGTTATGGCTCAGTTTGAGGCTACGGGCATGGTACTTGGGGACCCCCCATTCCAGAAACACACCACACCAAATCCTCATTGAACCGTACGACTTGCGTTCAGGGTTCAGGGTTTCGGAGTGTCGAAGATCTCGAGATCTCAGCCAGAGGATCCTTCTAAGTACCTTTCTTGCTTGGGGGGCTTGTTAAGGTAGCTGTAGTGCTCTTAGAAATCTAGGGTTTAGGTTGTAGGGTTTAGGGTTTGTCCATAAAGAGCTCCGAAGGGTTTTTTCAAAACTATAATTGTTATGCTGGTTCTCAACGTGATCAAGTGATCAAGATAGATGAATGATGATTTGATTGGGAGTACCATTTGATATACAGCCTAACCCTAAAAGCCTGAAAGTCCATAATCGTAATCCCTAGACCCCTATGCCCCTAAACCCTTGAACGAAGCACAAATTCCAATCCCCCTCAGGGTGTGCGATTTGATGTTCTCGTAGGCTTTGAAAGGCTTTGTTACAGGGTTTCTATATGGTTGCTATAAGGCTTTAACCCTCAACCCTACGTCCACAGCCCAATTATAATTTCAAGTCAAACACAAAGCCTAAGATAATCACAAATGATACACTATAATCTAAATCTCTCGTAACCCTAAAGCCCTAAACTCTAAACCTAGGCACCTAGACCCTACATCTCTTGCCATCCTACTTGGGAGTTTCCGAAAATTTGGGGCCCTAATATAGTACCCTGAATAGTAGCATCCTTATTATAAGGACCCCAAAATAAGGTAACCCTAATTTTCGGAAACTCTAAACCCTAAGCCCTTTATCGAACCCTTATAGATCCCTTAAGGAACCCTTTAAGGATCCTTTTTAAAGGAACCCCCAATTTTTTCGGAAACTCCTACTTCTTGGCTGGAAAAAACCGTGCTAGCCCTTATAGTAGCCCTTTTAGACCCCTTTTAAAGGAGCCCTATTCGTTGTATCTTATAGAGACTCCTTAGAGGAACCCTATGCTAATTATTAAGGCCCCTACATTCCCAGAGAAGCCAATATCCCTGAATTACGGAATATACCTGAAATCATATCAAGGATCCTATTATAATTTAAGGTTCATTCCTTAATTAAGGGGTATTGGGATCGCTTGTTGCGATCGCTGGGTACTATACCCTAAAAACCCCGTGTTCACTACCATTAAAGGCTCTATGACAGGGTATTTAGGCGTCCTAAACCCTCAACCCTGACTCTAAACCCTAGTATTGGGATCTCTGGGTTACCGAAAAATGGAGGACAACTTCCAGGCCGCCCTTGTCCTGGAGGATCCGGGTCAGGGGTTTAGGGGTTTAGGGGTTCCTTAAAGGGATCCTTAACGGCTTCCTTAAGGGGATCTATAAGGGATTTAGGAGTTTAGGGTTTAGGGTTTCTGGATTTAGGGGTTTAGGGGTTTAGGGGTTCCTTAAAGGGATCCTTAACGGCTTCCTTAAAGGGATGTAGAAGGGATTTCGGGGTTTAGGGTTTCTGGGTTTAGGGGTTTAGGGGCTCCTTAAAGGGATCTATAAGGGATTTAGGAGTTTAGGGTTTAGGGTTTCTGGATTTAGGGGTTTAGGGGTTTANAAGGGATTTCGGGGTTTAGGGTTTCTGGGTTTAGGGGTTTAGGGGCTCCTTAAAGGGATCTATAAGGGATTTAGGAGTTTAGGGTTTAGGGTTTCTGGATTTAGGGGTTTAGGGGTTTAGGGGTTCCTTAAAGGGATCCTTAACGGCTTCCTTTAAGGGATGTATAAGGGATTTCGGGGTTTAGGGTTTCTGGGTTTAGGGGTTTAGGGGCTCCTTAAAGGGATCNGTTTAGGGGTTTAGGGGTTCCTTAAAGGGATCCTTAACGGCTTCCTTTAAGGGATGTATAAGGGATTTCGGGGTTTAGGGTTTCTGGGTTTAGGGGTTTAGGGGCTCCTTAAAGGGATCCTCCAAGGGTTCCTTAAAGGGATCCTTAAAGGCTACCTTAAAGGCATCTATAAAGGGTTTACGGGGTTTAGGGGTTCAGGTGTTTAGGGGTTTAGGGTTTTAGGCCCTGTTTGTTTGGGCTATCAACTTTTTGGAGACCGGTTGAGAGTTTGAACTTGTTTGGGTTCGGCAACTACTGAAGAAGAAAGGGGAACCACAAGAAAGGTACCTTGCTGTTTTGGGGTCTTGTGTTTACGACTGATTTCTCAAATTGGCTATAATATGAGCTTTGAAACCCCGAAGGTTATCAACATGTCATTCTTCTTGCTTGTAGGCGAGAAGGTCATTCTTAGGGTTTAGTGCTTCAGGGCTCGGGGTACCCAGAGAACCCAATATCCCTTATTTAAGGAGTATACCTTAAATCATATTAGGGGTCCTAATATAATTTAAGGTATATTCCTTAATTAAGGGGTATTGGGATCTCTGGGTAGCTTGAAGGTTGAGGGCTTCAGGTGTTGAATTTAGAGCTTAGGAGGGCCAAAAAGGTTTAGGTTTGAGGGTTCCTCAAACGCGTTGCGTGGGCCTGCGTTCCAGCTTCTTTTCTAGGTTCCTGAGTATTGCCCTTTTGCCCTTTTTGTTTAGGGTTCCCTTACTAAAACTTAGTATTAGGCAAAAGGGTACCCTTACTGTAAAGGAGCTACTCAGGAACCTAGTTTTCCAGGGCGGCACCGAGGTTGACAAGCCTCCAAAAACTCCTACCCTACAGTGCCGGCTGATCGGCACAGGGATCAGGTCACTGACGATTGAATCTAGTGTGGCTAATAATTGATATGGCCCCCAAACCCTCTAAACCCAAAACCTTGACAGTGGTGTGTAGGATCGATTTCTGGGCGGGGTTTCGAGACTTGAGATTGTCGGACCCGTAATGGTACTAGTACTATCACTATTACTACTACTACTACGACGACGACTACTACCACTACTACTGCTACTGCTACTGCTACTACTACTGCTACTGCTACTGCTACTGCTACTGCTACTGCTACTACTACTACGACTACTACTAATAACACTATTATAATATTATTACTACTAATGTCAGCTGCTACTTCTTCTCACGCCATGTGTAGCGTTCCCCTCCCAGCGACCGGGTACATGCGGCCTTTAGCCCCTAAGCCCCTAAACCCTTTATCGTGTGTCCAAACCAAGACAATGTAGAAACCTGATTTAGAAACCTTTATTAGGTTCCCTTATATGAATCCTACTATTTTTGTGGTTATAGGCCCAGGGTTTCTTAATCAGGTTCCCACATTAGTACAGATATGCCTCCGCCAGCCAAGTGCTCTCGATCTTGGAGATCCCTGTGCCACAGGAGGACAAGGACCACCCTCCACTCGTGGATGTGGTTGATGGCGGCATTAATGTACTCACACCTGCACGGAGCTCAGTGCAAGTGTGAATCCAACAGCTGGTCCATCCCAAGCGCAAAACTAAGCCCTAACTCATTCCCTTAACCTCGAAACCAAAATCCTGAACCGATGAACCATTCTAAACCCTTCCCGCAAACCCAAGACCGCAAACTCTCTAATCTCTGCGCCCTAACCCTAAACCCCAAGTCATAATCCAGAGTCCGAGTGGGCCGGGGATTGACCGTCGGTCTAGAAAGCATCACCATATGTTTCGGGTTTAGGGTGATAGCACAGGAAGAATGTGAAAAGATCTGTTGATAATATAGGGGCCTTCATAATTACCTATACTATTTTGTGGGTTCCTTATTACCATTATGGTATAATGGTCCCCAGAGCCCTCCTCTAATTAATGAACCCTATTATAGATCCCTTATCGAACCCCTTCAAGGAACCCTTTACCTAGACCCCAAAAGTATGTAGAAGAATAGCCTTTTATGGGTGTTGGGCCATTATTCTACCTACTTTTGGGGGTTTAGGCAAAAGGAACCCCTTAGCCACCCAAACCGCATTTCCCACAGAAGTACAAGCCTCGGCCCCCGGGCCTCTGTCCGTCCTTGGGCCCAGACCTTCCAAAATCCCTTGGTTAAGGAATATACCCTAAATCATATTAGGGGCCCGACTATAATTTAGAGACTCTTCCTTGATTTAAGGCTTTTGGAAAAACTGGGGATGAGTCTTGAGTTCAGGGTTTAGGGTTAAGGGTGTTGAGGTTTAGGGTTTAGGTTTTAGGGGTGTAGGTTTTTGGGGTTTAGGGTGTTGGGGTTTAGGCCTCTGAATTAGGGTCCCCTTTACGGTCACCAAACTAGTACGGCAACCTTATGGCAAGGATCCTAACTTTTGAGAACTACCCATACTCATACACTCCGTAAGGCTCTCAGTCACTTGCTTGGTTGATTTCTTGTTGGGGTTTGGGCTTGCTTTCTCTAGGGATATGCCCAGAAGAGGCAGCTTCTGCTTACCTCTTTAAGGCGCATATACCCTTATTCTAATCCCCGTATGTATAATGACATGAAACACCTGCTCTATCTATTAAGGCCCTGTAACTACATGATATCCATTGAAAACCCTAAACCCTAATCGCGAAACCCGGAAGCCCAACCAGCGAACAGCCACAGAGTAGTACGTCCCCACTGCCGGCTTTAACTCAGACCCCGTTCGAAATTCCAAAGGTCTACTATGATATATACACCATAACAAGCTACAACCATACATAGTACATATTGTAGTCTGTATATATATATATATATATACAGATAATTTATAGATATAGTTGGATGGGTGTATGCACTACATATATATATATATATCAACCCTAAACCCTAAACCCAATATATATATATATATACACACACATACATACAGACATACATATACATACACATCTACATCTACATCTATGTATATGTATATGTATATGTATATGTATATGTATATATATATATGTACATATGTATGCATCCGACAACATCCTGACAACAAAAGGCCCAGAGGGAATCGAAGCAGAGCTGTGACACCCAGGGGAACGGCTTCTGGGACACCAGCCGTGGCGGCATGCCGAAGCTCTCAGTGAAGAATGCTGCTCAGTTCGTCTTCGTGAAGAAGGCCGGTTCAGGGTTCAAGGTTTAGGGTTTAGGTGTTAGGGTTTAGTTTAGAGTTAAGGGTTTAGGGTTTCCTGTATCAGGTCGTCGTGAAGAAGGCCGGGTTTAGGCGGCTTTAGGAGTTCAGGGTTTGACGGTTTAGGCTGGGTAAATAGGCTCAGCTTGGGGGTTGGAGGTTTAGGGGTTTTGAGTATAGGAGGTCGAATGGCGTTCTGTCGCCATGATGATTCTTGTTTTGGACGTAGAAGTTATTCCCAAACTCTGTGCTAGTAGCTGTTTGGTCGTAGGGTTCAGGGTTAAATATAGGGGCCTCAACAATTACCAATACTATTTTGGGGGTTTCCTCGTTATGATTATAGTATACTAGGCCCCGAAACCCGATTCGAACTCTCAAGGCCCATCTATTAGGGCCCAGGGCTTCAATGTTACGAGATTGCCAGCCAGGAGACCCACTTAGCTATCTCGCCCTAAACCCTAAACCCCTAAACCTTAAACCTCGGGCCTCGAAATCACAGTGAGCTACCTGAGCCCTACCTCTGAAACTTTATAGTCGGCCCGAGCACGGTTTAGGGTTTAGGGTTTAGGGGGGGGGGTGTCGAAATCAATCCTGAATTCATTTATACTACAATCTGCTCTTAAAACCCCTTCTAATCATTAAGAGCCCCAGCTTAAGCCGGATAAACCCCTATGAACCAAAAAAAACCTTAGACCCTGAAGCCATACGCCCCCTGAAACCATCAAAACCCGAAAGCCCTAAACGCACGCACTTAGAGGATCATGGGAGTTAGTAATTAGGGTTATCAATAAGGTAACTAAGGTAACTATACTTATGATTATTATAGCTATAATTAAAGTACTTATAACCTTACTTACTAAGTCCCATGATCCTCCCACTAAACCCTAAACCCTAAACCCTATAGATCCCTTTAAGGAACCTTATTGTGGGAACCCCTTAAGGAGCCCTTACTTACTAAGTCCCATGATCCTCCAAGCATTAGCAGACCAAGGGCCATGTGATTCAGAACCCAGCGAATCGTTAACTCTAAACCCTACCTGGACCCAAAAAGAACTTACCTTTTTAGGGTTCCTTATTATGATTTCCTTATAAAAGTCCTTAAGGTAGGTTATTTGGGGTTAAGGGGTAGCCTTGTAAACCCTACCTGTAGGCTCATACCCTACCCCGTTTTTTGGGTATCTACTTTTCTATATAACAGATCCTAATCATAAAACTAGGTATCCCAAAACAGGGGTAGGGTATGAGCCTCTGGGTACACCGCAAAAAACACGAAAAGCAAAACTCTATAAGGCTTGTAAACCCTAGCCCTATAAACCCAAAAAGCCCTAAACCCTAAACCCTGAGCCCTGAACCCTATTCTTTTTGTGTCTACAGTTGGAAAAGGGCCCATTAAAAAAATAAAAAAGCTAATCCAACCAACCAGCCTAAACCCTTGCGCCTGCTTCAGGGGAAGCAATGGCAGATTAAAGGCCTGAAGATCTCGGAGGATGACCGCGTCGCCCGCCCCAGAAGACTTCAGGGTTTCGGGTTTAGGGTAGTCTAGGGTTTCGGGTTTCGGGGTTAGGGTTAGGGTTTAGGGTTTGGGTTTAGGGTTTAGGGTTTAGGGTAGGGTAATAGACACCTAGAGATTCATACCCTACTCCTTTTCAGGGTATCTAATTTCTAATAACAGATCCGAACCATAGAACTAGGTATCCTGAGAAAGGGGCAGTAGGAGCCTCTAGGTATAGAATGAGATTCCATTAAGGGGCTCTATAAGGGTGACCACAATGGTTACTATAGGGGTTCAATCTAGGGGCCTGAATAATTTGAGTAGGTTTTTGGGTAATGTTGTAGTATAATTTGTAGCAAACAGCCCTGAGGAGTATTATTGGTACTCACTCAGGCTTCGATCAGGGGTATAGGGTTGAGGGTCTTTTGGGAGTTTAGGGTTCGGGTTTGCTGTTCAAGGCTTATAGGGTTTATAGGGTTGAGGTTTTATAGTTCAGGGTTTGGGGGTTTAGGGTTTGCGGGTTTGGGGGTTCAAGAACAGCCCTATGTCTATCTGTTTGCTAAGCCCTAGTAGCTCTAGGGCCTTCACTGTATACTACAATGAGACACTTTGTTCATAAGCAAACACGATTACTAGTTTTTCGGACCGGCAATCGCTTTGGCACGGACAGATGGATTCGAATAAAGACTATAGGCTCTGTTTGAGCAGCAACCGGTGGGTGCGCCGGATTGACCTCCACATCTAAGGAACTTAAGTTAGGTCAGCGGCGTCGGGACTGCATGTTATGCCCTATAAGCAAATCCCTATCGTGGTAGCTTAGATTAAGTTCCTTAACAAGAATTGAAAGTCCACAGTTTGCAAGGGCAACGACTACTTCTCCTACGACGCATCCGCCTCCATGAACGTCACCTTCGAGATGCCGCCAAAGAAGGGCGTGAACATCTTTGTGTGAGTCAGGCGCACTCTGTGCCGTTTAGACAGCTTTCGTGCATTCATCTCCAATCATCCTGCAGAGGCTGCTTTGCATCCGAGGACACTGAAATCCGGTTTAGGGTATAAGGGTTAGGGGGTTGCTTCAGCCAGTATAGGCAAGGCCTAGACGCTAGAACTTTGGACCCCGCCTCTAAAGCACTGAGACCTCTCGCTGTGAAGGTTCAGAAAACGATCCCAACACGCAACGAACAACAGTTCTGAATATAGTGTAGCAGCACCGATACCGCAGCGCCAGTGGAAGAGACATGCACTAAGGGTGGTAAAGACATTCAGAGACATAAACGGTTAGGTAGTGGATAAGGACCATGGACTAGCCAGACGCGCACTGGTCTGAACCCATTGTGAGCTTGGCCTTCTTGATGACAGTAATTCAGGAACAATGCTGTGGACAGCTACACTACTGATTTACTCTGAGCTCCCAAACCCTACACTGATCATTAAGGCCCCGACAGCAACCAGTGATTCACTGACCCGAAGGACCCCTCCTCCATACCTCCTGCTCAGCGAGATGGAACAACAAGTAGCGGGGTTAAGGCGTAGGTGACCTACTGTAGGAGTTAAGGGTTCAGGTGTTTAGGGTTAGTGTTTGGGGTTGCAGTGTCACAGTGTGCAGGAAGTCCCATCCCTTGATTTTCGTCCCCCCACCGGTTGGACGAATGATTCGCCCTAGTTGGGGGTGATGTTAACGACGTGCCAAAGGCACATTTAGCAAGTGAATGGGGAGGTCTATTAACAGTTAACATCTTACCCTAAACCCTAAACCCTAAAAACTCGTCAGCCCTGAACTGAACCCATAGCAGCAGTCGTCACCGTCCTCGCGCTGGCAGTGGTAGTAGTCGTCGTCGCGGCGGTGGTGCTTGTTGTTGGTTGTGTTGGTGTTGGTGTTGGTGTTGGTGCTGGTGCTGGTGCTGGTGCTGGTGCTGGTGCTGGCGCTGNGGGGGCGGCGGGGGCGGCGGCGGCGGCGGCGGGGGCGGTAACGGTGGCGGTGGCGTCTGGGTGGTGGTTTTGGTGTTGGTGTAGTTGTTGTTGATATAGCTGGTGGAGGAGGACGACGACGAAGAGCAAGAGCAGTACCAGCCGGCAGCAGCAGTAGTGGTGGAACGGATGACAATGCTGGTGGCAGCACGTGTGACACTGTCACCCATACCTTTCGAACGTGAAGCATTGGATCCCAAACATCCATGAAGCCTGCAACCTCCTCCTTCACCGCTCCTCGCTTTGCTTGGTTGCTCTAGGGAGCAGCCTATTTTTTTGTCCTAGAAGCTTGCCTTAGGGTAGTTCTGGTTTCGGTTTGTGCTGGCAAGAGCAGCCATCGGGGGCTTAGACTAAACACCAGAGCCCTGAAACCCTAAACTTTGCTCCCTATAAACCCGAAACCTTGAAGGCAATCTATACCCTATAAACCCTAAACCCTACTCTTAAACCCTATATAAGCGCTATGGCCTACAACCCTAAACCCTAAACACCATGCCTTGAGACCAGAAGCCCAAACCGACCCAACTGTGGGACCTCAGAGCTTTCAAGCTATCCACTTGAAGCCTCGGTAGGATTTCATCTTTGGGTTTAGGGTTTACCTAGAGTCTCCATTGTAGTTCCTGTTTTTGGTTGACCAGTTTTATGGGTAGGATCCTATAATAGAGATTTTGGTTAACCAAAAAAGGAATTACAATGGAGACTCTAGGCAGGGTTCAGTGTTACGGGTTTAGGGTTCAGGATTTTTCCAGGATTAGGGTTTGGAGTTTAGACATTTGGGGGGCTTGGGATCTAGGGGGTTGGGCTTTAGGGTGCTGGGGTCATTGCAGGAGGCTCTGGCAGAGTAAGTGTTTATTCCGGGTCAGGGTTGGTTCCTGAACCGCAGGCCTAAACCCCAAAGAGCCACTCGAGGCCCCAAATCATGTCCAGGCTCGCACGTAGCGAGTTCCGCGCTCAAAGTCGTAACGACCTGATGGCTGCACGGCCATGACGTCAAGTTCTACCGAACTGCGTGCGATGGCTCATTCGGAAAAGGCCATCCTGCATTGCCGTGGCATGGAGTTCGGACATGCAACTCGCCTCAAAAATCGTTGCTTTAGGCTCCATGCAGGGTTTAAAGGTGTGGGGTTCACGGGGCTATAATTTTTTACGCAAATGGTCAGTTAATTCAAGCTTCAGGGTTTAGGCGCAGGGTTGGAGTTGGGAGTTTGCGCCTTCGGAAGTTGGATTACCTCCAGCAGACAAGCCGTGAGAACTATAGCACTTACCAGTGACACGAAAACCAGGACAAAACAAATAAGACTGATAGGCACATCGCCGGGTAAGGTTGTGCATTGACGAAGCTGAACTGCAGTGGAGTCTTTCATGTTCAGACGGATGCCATGAACCAGGTGGGCTTTGCAGGTTCAAGCCTAGGCTTAGCTTGTCTAATCCACATCCGCACTTAAATCTTTCGCTGGAGGGGGAATGTATTGCACACGATAGGCAATCACAGTACGGAAGCCGTGCTGACTACTTTGGCTTCCCATGGTTGCTGAAGCAGAGTTGTTGCCATGCCAGTGCTGTACTACCTTTAAAGACCTTCTACCATACTGCTATTGCGACGCAGTGCTACTACTGCTACGATGCCGACGATTTCCTTCTACTGATTTCGACTGCCAGAACGACTGTGCACCAACAAGACCGCTCGAATGATGTAAATCCTGCAAGACCTATCCTCTGACATCAAAATTGAGATTCAAGGGCGCACGGATGCAATTGTTTGAACGAGACATGTTGGGTTGACTCAAAGTCATGCAATGATTATGTCATCAACACGACCACTACTGCTACTACTACTACTACCACTATGATTACAACTTCCACTTCTTCTACTACTACTCTTCCTCCTGCTGCTGCTGTTACTGCTAGCAGTACTGCGACTCTGTAATACTATTGCTTCTGCTGCAACTGCCCCCCCGCCGCCAAATGTAAGACGACGATGCCAACGACCCTGTTGTTTAAATTTACTGACTCAGCTACGGGTTTTTGGCATCGCTGCTTCTAGGATGGCCAGGGGCCGTGTCTAGGCAGTCCGAGGACAATTTTGCAAGTCCTGAACTTGACCTCTTCGGTTTCGACCCCAACTACACCTGCAATGGCCTCAAACTCGCCGGTGTGCGGGAAGTTATCATATCATGGTTACCCGTACCCGCAACGGCCTACCTGCGATCCCGAAACATGTAGGCTTTCGGGCCACAGGTAGGTTCTCCTTGAGTCAGGAATGCCAAAGGAGCAGTTGCAAGCCGCCAGCAGAAGCAGCCCGAAACGAGAGAGCATGACGAGATTGGGACGGTGCAGGGTTTAGGGCCCTAAACCCCAAACCCTAAACCCCTAAACTGGCCCTAAACCCTAAACCCTTTTTGAAGAAACTGAAGGTTCATGAGTTTCAGGTTTCAGGTTTAGGGGTGTTTGGCGTTGGGGTTGACCTTACCCAAATTCCTAGTCTTTGCCTCAAAACGTTACTGCTTGGGTCCCTTGGGCCCATTATTAAGGCCCCTTTATTGAGCCCCGGCGTCATCAACAAATCGGAGTAATTTTAATATGCTTCTACTAGAACATGCCGGAAAGCCCCGCGATATTATGCCAGCCGTTTGCCCTATCACGCGCCGTTGCGGGAATCTGCACTTGAAGATGCACCAGAACCCGAAGTTGGGCCTCTTATCCGAGATGAAAAACATAGTAACAGGGGTCGCATGGCCTATTGAGTATTATTTCAGGGGATCCTTCATTATGATGCTAGAAATGTACCACGAAGCTCTATTGTTTTAGCTAGGCCCCACCCCTTTCAATCAGGAAGCCTAAACAGCGAAGTTTATCAAGGTGTAAACCCGTTGTACCAGATCTGCCTAATATAGGGGCCTCCATAATTAGAACAAGGCGCTGAGGTATATTATATTGGATGGTGGTAAAAAGGAACACCCTCAATAGTAGTGGTAAATATTGAGCCCCTGTACCGATGGCTGGGGCTCCGATTTGCCTCTTTGTCGCGGTCTGGCTTGCAACGGCGGCTGGCAAACGCATTCGAGACAGGTGCTTTGCCTCCGTTCAGGCTTTTATTCATAGCTGGGAAATTCTCTGGAATGCCTGCAAGTCTCGGTTTTTTCTCGAAGCCTTCAACGCTAAACCCTAACCCCTGTACAGTAGTAAGCCCCAAAAGCTTGAGAACGGGATTAAGGACAACTAGTGCTGAGATTCCCCATACATTACTCTTAAGGTTTGAGGCTATTGGGTTTCCAACTTTTGGGCTTCTACTATGAACTTATAAACCCTAAGCCCTCCACCCTAAACCCTAAAAAGCTACCTGGACTCTGGACCCTGAAGAACCTACCCTTTTACGGACTTATTTCAGGAAATCCTGATAAGGAGTCCTAGGCGGTGGTTTCTGCAAGGACCAGGTAACCTTTAAACCTTGAATCCTAAACCCCAAACCTAATAAAGAGAATAGGGTTTTGGGGTACAATTATACTATAACCATATCAAGGAACCCCCACAATAGTAGTGGTACTGTATTTATTTAGGCCCCTAGACTAACCTCTAGACCCTTTCTTGGGGAATTCGAAGCTTCGTCAGGGCGGAACTGGAGGAGGCACTTCAACTATGGCAGGGCTCGAGCTTTGGCCGCCCTTCCAATAAGGCTCCATTTGCCCATATAATAGGCCCTACTTGGAGGCCCTTTTGACTTAGTAAGTCTACTTAGTATCCCCTAGAAACCATATTATAATCCCCCATAACCCACCTTACTAACCCTACTTACTAAGTCAAAAGGGCCTCCAAGNCTTGGAGGCCCTTTTGACTTAGTAAGTCTACTTAGTATCCCCTAGAAACCATATTATAATCCCCCATAACCCACCTTACTAACCCTACTTACTAAGTCAAAAGGGCCTCCAAGTAAAGTACCTTTATGGGAACATGGAGCCTTAGGGTTCGAGGTTTGGGACTTCGAGGGCTCGAGGGTGTTGAGTGTTTAGAGGTTTTAGGTCTTTTGGGGCTTCAAGGGCTTTAGGGTTTTGAGGGTGTTAAGGCGGGTGTTGGGTCCCTTTAGGGTTTCGAGGGCTTCAGGGTTTTCAGGGTCGTAAGCTGGGGTTTTAGATGGTTGAAGCGTTTTAGGGCTTTAGAGTTTGGGGCTTGGGATTCAGGGTTGAGGGGTTGAGGGGTGTTCCCCTTGGACCGAATAGGGCAGATGAAGCGTCTACATGTTGTAAGCAGGAGTTAGGGTTTAGGGCTTTGGGTTTAGGGTTTAGGCCTGGGGGTTTACAGGGTCTTAAGCTTAGGGCTTTTGTAGTTTCACGTCACGGCCATTCTGTTCGGTTGCAGGGGAGGTGGTGCAGGGTCGGGATGCAGGTCGGTTTGCACAGTTGGAGGTGGGGGTTTCATCAAGAGAGCCGCGAGATTACCTAAAGTTCTCAATGCCGTTCAGAGCACCAAGGTGCCCCACTAATCATAAGGGTCCATGTGCCCAAACAGCATATACTTCGGCTTTAACATTGCCCATTGGGCTAAGTCGGTCTTATACTGCTTGCAGTCATGTAGGCGCCCCTCGTCGTCGTCGTCGGCGTCGTTGTTGTTGTTGTTGTTGTTGTTGTTGTCTGAAACTCCACTATGGTGGGCGCAGTTCGAGACCCTGTCTATCCGGACCTAGACACCTCAAAGCCTTAGCTTGGACCTTAGGACCTTGACTTGTTGGGTCTCCGTAGGCTTCACTTGATTAGGTTTAGGGTTGGGGGTTTAGAGTTTAAGATTTCGGGTTTGGGGTTTAATTATGTGGTCTAAGAGGACTATAGCTGTTAGAAGGGGCCACAGGTGCCATGATGAAATGTTCTGACTATGCTGTGCTCATCTGAGGCAACAAAACGCAACCGCGAGGACGGCGATCGTTCGGAAGCTGGGCTTGCGTGGTGTCGGTTTGGAGATCTTAATGTTTTTTTGCAGGCTTTTATAGGGTGTTTGGGGTATATTACACTGTATACTGGTGGTTTGGTGTTTAGGACCGGTGCTCAAAGGTATCCAAGACATGCAAGCTCGGCAGAATATCACACGTTCCAGAGAGCCTCCCTTGTGCACGTCGTGCCAAGCCCTGAACCCTGAATCCAAATCTGAGCCCTAAACCCTACCCTAAACCCGATATGCCACGCCTCAAGCCGAAGGCTTGAACTTCCAAAGCCCGCAGGGCTAGATAGTGGGGCGTAGGTGTTTTGTTCGAGTTAAGCAACTAAGCAAACCCAGCCCGGCGCCTTCATCCCTAAATCCCCAAACTTCTGAAACTCGACCTCATACGAGCCCAATATTAACTAGGTATCAGTTTGCAATAGCTTTTGATTTCCATTATTGCTTAATACCGAGCTTTCATCATAGTTTTTAGGTGGACTGTTGAAATCGACGCGACCTACTGTACTCCGCCCAAATAGCAACCTACATAACTACTATCCGAAACGTAAGTACCTAATTGCGTATACATATATATATATGTATATATACACATATATATATATACATGTATGTATGTATGTATGTATGAACGCTTTAGTCTAGCTCAGGACCTGGGGGCAAATATCAGACTGGGATGTGACGGCGGTGACGAACATGAGCGGTGACTGGGGCATGTTTGGACGGACTATGCGGGTTTAGGCCTTCAGGGGTGAATAGTGAGGGTCTTGGGGCGTACAAGGTAGGTCCAGGTAGGTATAGCATTCTGTGAATGCACCATTGTACGCCTTAAAACCCTGAACCCCCAAACCTCTAAACCCCCAAAAACCCTATAATGCCCTAACCCCTAAACCCCCCTACCCTAACAACCCTGTAATGCCCCCACCCCCCACCCCCCACTCCCACCGCCCGTCCTGCTGAACGTTTGTGGCTTCGATCTAGGATATCGAAGTTGAGGCTCGAAAGCCCTTCGTCCTCATGCTCATCATCCTCATCCTCATAGTTGAGTTATCATACTCACAGCCGCAAACAGAAACTAAACACAAGCAGAAGCTCAAGCATAGTCACCATATTCTATCACCATCAGCACCCTCCGCCTCCGCCTTCTCCTCCTCCTCATCCTCGTCCTCCTTATGGGCAAATGACGATATCCGTCTCTTTCTCTCTCTCTCTACATATATATATATATATATATATATTATACATACATACAATTATATACATCTGTATGTATATATATATATATATATATATGCATGAGTACCCGCGCGCGCACACATATACAGATTGACATGTATGTCTGTATATCTGTATATCTGTATACCTGTATCTGTGTATATATATATATATGTAACCCATATTCAGATCATTGCCCGGATTGTGTAGATAACAGGACTTCGAGGGTTTCGCATTGCTCAGGACTCTTCCGAGACTGGCGCTCTTTCAGCGAAGACCTGAACTCCTGGAACACCTCTTTGGTGCGCGACATGAGCATCTTGCCGGCACTTTCCCAAAGGGTCATGGGTATTCTTATGCGGGGGATGCTTCCCCGAATCCTACTAGTAATTCCTGATTTAGAACCCTACATTCTACTATATAGGTACTTTGGACCCTTATGGTTTGGGAAGTTTCTGATTTCCCTGCCACGTCTTAATGATTATAAGGCCCGTAAATTGCGACCGAGGCTTTATGTTCGCCGGGGCGACCAGTTTCAACCGGCCCCTTGCGAAGTGGGACACCCGGCGTGTGATCAACATGTACCTTGGTATACTGTTTGGGGACTTCGAGGGCGGTAATAGATCGCGCTTTGGAGTTTGCAGGTGGGTTTTAGCTTTGGTCTTGTAGGGTGAGGCTTCTGTATGGTTTCGAGTATAGGGTTTTGGATGTTGATGTTTCAGTCTTCTTGATGCCGACTTCTCCTCCAAAGGAGCCACATGTTCGCGAATGCCCGTGGTTTCAACTCCTCCCTGAACAACTGGAACACCGCCGCGGTGCGGGACATGAGCTGCCTGTTCTGCGGCGCCAGCTCTTTCAATCGTCCACTGCACCTTGAGCTTGAGGACGAAATTACTCCTAACAGGGGATAGTTTTCATATTATGGGTTCATAGTATAAGGGTATAGGGCCCCTCATGATGGTCAGTTGGCCCCCAAGGCAGAGATGGATCACATCCTCAGTGAAGCGGATGAATGACATGTTCGCCTTTTCGAGGCACTTCAACCAGAACATCGACTCCTGGGATACATCGTCTGTCGTGGACATGAGCGGAATGTTCTCCTATGCCAGCTCCTTGAAGAGGAAATGAACCCTGAAAGGGGTTTTCAGGTTCATATACATACTATAGGGCTTTATAGTGTAAAGGCTATCGGGCCCCTTGCTTTTAAGGGTCATTTGGTCCTTAAGGTTCCTTCAACCAGTCCCTAAATTCTTGGGACACCTCAGCGGTCGCCGACATGAGCAACATGTTTTCGCACGCAGCGGCCTTCAACCAACCACTTCACCTATGGAACACCACGTCTGTGCGCGACATGAGCTACTTTGTCATAGTTGCGTAGCATTTTACATTTTTCTGGGTACTTAAAGCCAATAAGGAATAAAAACTTACATTTTTAATCTTATCCCAACCATGAACTAGGCTATATGTTCAAGATGGCGAAGGCCTTTCAACGTCGCATAGGCACATGGGATACCTCTGCGGTGGCGGACATGCATGGCATGTTCCAATACGCGACCTCCTTCAACCAACCTCTCAGCCAGTGGGACACTACATCAGTCAAGGAGCTGTTCTTAAACCACAACTAGGTTCCTGAGTAGTGCGCTTTTGCCCTTTTTGGTTTAGGGTTCCCTTACTAAAACTGAGTATTAGGAAAAAGGGTACCCTTACTGTAAAGGGGCTACTCAGGAACCTAGACAAGTTTGTGTCCTAAGCCTGGTCCCGCTGTAATACCTGCACCCAGCCCTAAAGTGAGCTCTGATTCCCCACGAGTCCTACTTGTGTGGAACCCTCCCCTGAACCCAAAATGCAAAACCCTAAACTCGCCTCAAGCAGGCTTCCGTAGGTCGTACCCACATCAAGACGGAAAAGAGCCTTTAAACAAAGCAACATTTCAAGCCCTTAAACCCATGGCAGATTCGAGCAATCTCCAGGCCCAGGTCCGAAGATCCGAACGATTCCCTACATGATTTCTGTGGGTTTAGGGTTTAGAGGTTTAGGGTTTAGGGCTTTAGGGCTTTGGGTCGTTCCTTTTTGAGTCTCCTTCTCTTATTTAAGGCAGCATAACATGATATGCTCCAAAACTCACCCTCTTCAACTTATCAGGGCAACGGCGTTAAGCCCTTGCAACAAGCCCTAAACCATCTCCAGGACATGATCAACATGTTCTACAGGGCAGAGGCTTTCAACCAGCCACTGGCTAGCTGGAAGCTCTCCTGCTTTGGCGAACCCTAAATCCTGTGACATGACATGCAGTGACGTAGCGACGTAGGTGTTGTACTCACCGGAAGCCAAGACCAAAGGCTCAGCAGCGAACAAAACCAGATTACCTTTTAAATCCCGCCCAAAAGCCCTAAACCCTGCAAGCCCCACAACTGCACACCCACAGCCAAGACAACCCAAAAGAGCGTTCCGGCTTTATGAAGAAGCTTGGAGCAACCCAGGAACGTCTCGTCAGTGTCGAAACTCTCGGGTGCCTTCCGGGGTGCAGTGGACTTTGACCAGAGCCTCAGCACCTGGCAGCTGAGAAGCTTGGCGTCAGGCGCCACATTTAGGGTTCAGAATCAGGGTTTAGTATTTTTTTCGGGTGTTTAGGGCTTAGGGTTTAGGCTTGGGGTTTAGGGGTGTCCGAATGTAAAGCCTATTCTGATGCCTTGCATGCTGCATACAGGTGCATACCGCAGCCCCTTCGCTGGTCAAAAGCTTGTGCGATAGCAGGGTTTTAAAGGGACCCCTAACCTTTTCATGGTAGCGGAGCCCGGACCCAAGGAGGTCTAGGGCTCGACTCCTGCGGGTTGCACCGCGGAGTCGCTCCTGCGGGTTGCCCCGCGCAGCAAGCTCACTGCGGGCAGCCCCCGCGTGAGCAGAGAGGGCCTCGCGGGAATCCCCGCAGGCCAAGCCGGCTGGCGGTTGGAGCCACGCCGAAGAAAAGAGGCATCCGGAGCCAGGACGAAGGCAAAACCGAGGCCAGGCTCGACGCCTGGAGGAAGCCCAGGAAAGGGCAGAAGAACAGGCCACCCCTGAGCACAGCCAGGGCGAAGTCGAAGAGCAGTCCCCGAGGACCTTCGGCAAAGGCCCGAACGAGAGACGCGGCAAGGGCTGCAGGGCTCCAGGCTGCACGTCGCATCCTGGAGAAGCAGCACCAAAGGGAGGTAGAGCGGATTCAAGCCGCCCCTCCTTCCCCTTAGGCTGGTGCCAGGGCCAGGTGAGAAGGCCAGGACGGTGCCGAGGCAGCAGCGTGCCCAAGGACTTCGGTTGAGGTCGGTGCCAAGGGCGCTCCAGGGGGCCAGGAGAAAGGCCGAGGATCGCCGAGAGCTGCTTGAGGCAGCTGCCAAGGACTGGCGACAGGCCAGCTTCGAGGGCCGAAGGCTCGTGTGACGAGCGGACCAAGGCCAATCGGCCTTTGATCCGGAAGCGGGTTCTCAACCGCTTCTCTGCGGCGGGCCTTAAGGCACGGCTCTTAGAGAGCAAAGCGAAGAAGGCAGCAAGGCTTCAAGCTGCTAAAGAGCAGCAGGAGGAAGAGGAGATGGAGATGGGTCAGGCCCCGACTGCAGCCCCGACGGGCCAGGGCCAGATGCCAATGACCCAAGAGGAGGCGCTGGAAATGCGCCGGCTGCTGTTGCAGCAGTCTGAGCATCTTCAGATGCTCAGCCAAAGGATCCAGGCACAGGAGTCCGAGCTCGTGCAACTCCGGAGTGCCGATCCTTTGCGACAGGTGTCAATAAACACACCTGTCCCTGAGGTGCGGGTTGCCCCGCCCTCAGACACCACTGCGGTGGTGGACTTGCGACAGCTNCTTTGCGACAGGTGTCAATAAACACACCTGTCCCTGAGGTGCGGGTTGCCCCGCCCTCAGACACCACTGCGGTGGTGGACTTGCGACAGCTTGGCAAGCCCGAAACTTTCAAGGGAGAGCCACTGAGTTCTCAGACTGGTCTTTCATACTGAAAAGTTATCTAGCATGTATCAACCATGACTACGTCGACCTTCTCGACCGGGCCGAGCAGGGCAGAAGTCCACTGCCCAACAGATCACTAAGTGCCAATGATCGGGCTTCATCAACCCGATTATATTATATATTTTAGTGATGCTCACGCGCAACCGGCCGTTAGACGCTCTTTATAACGCCGGTGTTGGAGAAGGTCTTGAAGGCTATCGACTGTTGTGGCAAGAATACAGTCCGAAAGTGGCCAGTCGGTTCGTTGGAAGTCTCTCGGTTAGTCTTTTGGGAACCAAGTTCGGGCAGGACTTCGAAGGCGAACTCGCTGCGTTCGAGCGGTCCCTGTGGCAGTTTGAGTCTGAGTCCGGGCCTGACTACTTACTCCCAAGTGAAGGCTGAGCTGCTAGACATTGCTCGGACCAACCGGGTGATACAGCAGCTGCCTCAGCCGATGGACATCGGCGTCTTGCCTAACAAAGGCGCGGGAAAGGGGAAGGACAAAGGAAAAGGCGGGGGAAAAGGAAAGGGCAAAGGAAAAGGCGGGGGAAAAGGCAACCCAGGGTCGTCCAACCAAAAGCTTTGCTTCTACTGCGACAAGCCAGGACACACCAATTAAGGCTGAGTGCAGGAAGCGCATAGCCGACGAGAAGGCCGCCAAGGAGAAAGACAAGCCAGCTCCCAAAGGCAAGGCCAAGGCTAAAGCAAAGCAGGGAAGCGGCAGAAGGCCAACGGCAGCCGCTCCGGAGGACGAGCCTAAGCCAGTCTTAGCCACTCCGACCATAGTGGCTGGAGCTGTCGCTGCGTCGGCAGAACTAGAGGCCACACCAAAGAGCTGTTGAATTTCTTGTATAGGTAAGTCCCCCTTTGGGAGCCCATGGAGACGGCACATGGAATGTATAGATGTTGCCATGCAGCGCCTTTAATGCTCAAGAGAAAAGTGTGACCGTGTAGGGTCGTACAGTTTAACTTGGTAGCGGAGCGGAAGAGCCTGAAGACCCAGGAAACCCGTGGGACGGAAGAAGCTGGACAGGAATTCCGTTGGACGGAAGAAACCTGTATTGGAAGGACGGACTCCAAAGGATGACCGTCTATCTGAGGATGGCAAAGAAGAAGATGTACCAGGACCTGTTGCGAATCTTGTTGCTGCAGGTGGTACTCTGGATGCAAGTATGTATGTGCCATGGAAGCTAACTTGTTTCACCCGCAGCCGCATTTCCTTCAAGAGGAAACGTGTACATGGGAACATCCTTCGGCGTACCCGAAATGGAAGAAGCGCCAAAGCAGGAAATCGCTCGTGAAGAGCAACCAGCTGGAGAAGGAAGTAAAGAAGCGGTATCCCAGGATCCTGACTCTGAGGAGATCGTGGAGAAGCCGGAAGCAAAGCCACCGACCCGCTTCACAGAAGTTCTCAAGCTGCCGCCTGTGTATCGTGGAGGACCAGGAGAGAAGCCTGGGGTGGAAAGCTCTGCAGGAGAAGCCAAAGAAATTGCTAGCGAAGAGCCTAGTACCCCTGCAAAAGCAAAGCCTCTGGAAGCTCCAAGTACGGCAGAAAGGATAGCGACTCCAGCAACTGGGTCAAAGAGCCGAGCTGAGAGGAAGAAAGAGAAGAAGGCTGCTCGCAAGGAAGAGAAGAAGAGCAGAAAGAACAAAAGAAATATGGAAGCCAGCGAGGACCAAGGTGTCCGAAGGAAGCTCGACACGGCCATGGAGTGAACGCTACTATGATGAATGGAAGACCGACCGTACCCTTCGCTCCAACGAGGTCTACCCAGCGTACAAGTACAAGCCCTTCAGCAAGGAATGGACAAACAAGCTGGGAAGGACGCCAGCGAGACGAGCTGTTCCCGGAGTATCCCTTTCCTTGGGGACTCGAAAGCCACGAAGAGTTCTATGAAGTCCAGGAGAAGCTGGAGAAGTTTGCGGTGCGACTTGTATCGAAGATGCAGGATGCGAAAGGCCGCGGAAAGTCCTTGGAAGGCTGGGACCGCCACCCGACTGGCAGAGGAAGGTTGGATCTCAGGCTGCAAGGAAGCACGAAGGATGAAACTATGGTCATTCTGGGAAGCCTACCTCCGTCAAAGGACCTGAGTAGTATGTGCTGGGGAAAACACAAGTTGCCCGGTACTAACCGGAAGACCCTCAAAGTCAAATCCGGCACACAGATCATCGACCGCTGCTGGCGATTTCTCAAGGAGCGCGTCCTTGTGAACCAGCACGCCAAAGCGGGCAGCTCACTCCTGCGAGCTTTGGAACCGAAATGCTGACCTTTGGGTAGGCTGCGGTGACCTGTGTACCGGTTTTATGGAAAAGTTTGTGTCCTAGGACACCAATTCACTTAAGCTTGGAACTTTGGGGCCTCCATCAAAGGAAAACAACTCGTCTGCTCAAGTTCTGCTTCTTTCGACAACACATGCAACGTCTGTCCATTGCTGCCTTGCTGCCACCAACCACGTAAATACGCTCATACGTATCGGTCACATGAACTTTCTCTTACATGTAGAATCGTAGAACACACTGCAAGCAATGAGCAGTTATGCTACCACACAAGTGGAGTAAGTAGAGGAAATCTCATGTGAGCTTTCGCACACGATTGAAGCACAAAGGGTGGGTACATGAGGGGGGGTAGCATATATATATATATATATATATGCAGCATCTATCCACATACTGACGCGCGCATACCTAGAAACATGCATATATTGTATTCATGCATGTATGCTCACAGACACATACCTACCTACCTACCTACCTACCACTCACCTACATACATACATACATACATACAAAGATACATCTGTGCATACATACATACGTACATACATTTTTGCATACATACATATATATTCACACATACATACGTACTTGCATGCGTGCACGCATGCATATATGTGTGTGTGTGTGCAGCCATACATACATACACACATCAAGAGCACGCTAGCATCCTTTTATCACCATGGCTACTGCTGCTACTGGTGCTACTGCTGCTACTGGCCTACTTAGCAAGATCCAAACTCTTGCTATGTGNCATACATACACACATCAAGAGCACGCTAGCATCCTTTTATCACCATGGCTACTGCTGCTACTGGTGCTACTGCTGCTACTGGCCTACTTAGCAAGATCCAAACTCTTGCTATGTGGATTCGAGGCCTACTCAACAAGATCCAAACTCATGTTGTATGATCTGGGGTTTACTCCACAAGATCCAAACTCGTGTTGTATGGACTGCATGCATATGGAGGTTCTTAAGGCCTACTCCACAAGATCCAAACTGATGTTGTATGGATTTCTGAGGACTACTCAACAAGATCCAAACTCAATTTTTTTATGGACTGTTAAAGACTCAAACGAATGCAAGCTCGTGGTATATGAACTGCGCGGAGCTTCTGTGGGGCTACCCAACAAGATCCAAACTGGAGTATGGAGGTTTCAGAGGCCTACTCAACAAGACCCGAACTCATGTTGTATTGATTGCACGAAGGTTTTTTAGGCGGGGGGAGGGGGGAGGGTTTTGTTCTATATGTATATATATATATATATGAATTCATTTGCGTCTCGGACAGCGTCCCAGGCTCACTCCTAACGGAGATAGAAACGAAAGCATCGCTACGCTAGCTTTCGTGACATGCTTATATGGTGAGGGATTCTCCGCAGACAGCAGCACCCAATGCTGCGATTGCGCATCTTTCTGACATGATGCAACAATTGTCCCGCGCATGCTATAACATCAGATCTCTAAGCTCACGCACATCACGACTACCAATGCTGTGCAGTTTCGTCGCTCAGGTCACTTGCTTCAGTGCGCTTTTGAGGCAGATGCTTTGGATGAGTTGTTTTAGCTCAACTGCAACATGGTTGAGCAAGCCCTGAGAGCAGGAGTCGGAGCCGCCAACACCTCCCATTTCGTGTGCGTGGGGGGCCTTGGAACGGATAGCCAAACAAGCAGAGTTCGCTTGGGCACGGTTGGTGCAGGCTTCTCTCCCCAACTTCTGAAAACGTGTGGCACTGAGCGGGATTGTGGTTTAGTCATGGCAATTGGTATGCGCTTGGCCTCCAAGGTTGCCCAGCCAGCTTTCTGAGAAAACGCACGCGGCTCAGCTAGTGTTGTTTCCGCCTGCAAAACTTGAATGCCAGTTTCGCAACTCTTGGTTTCGAGGGCTCCGCCNGCTCCGCCCATCTTACAGAGCTTGAGCCTCAGAGTACTCCAACATGCTGCTTTTGGCGGGTGAGTGTTGGCATCCTTGGTGCGAAAGTCCATTCCTGTAGCATGCATGTCCCTCCTTCAAGTGCTCCCAGGAAGCCCGTCATACACACACGCATGCTCACTCACACGTCACTTGATCACTGATTTTTTCGATCGCCTCATTTTCAGCTTCCCAGTTCGCGCTCTTTAGTTATACCAGAATAGTGATTACTACTACTGCTGCTGCTGCTGCTACTACTACTGCTACTACTGCTACTACTACTACTGCTACTACTGCTACCACTGCTACTACTACTACTACTACTACTACTACTGCTACTACAGTGCTCGCCCCTTCTCATGCCAAGGTTGCTGCCTAGAGTGCAGCAGCGCATCCGACATCAACCTGTTGGAGGAAGGGTTTTGCCCCAGCTGCTGGAAGCGTTTTCTGAGCCTGGGCTGCAAACAGTCTGGTTGCCAGGCGGTACGTGTCCTGAGTGTGAATGGCATGTCGAAAGTCATTTCCCGCTCCGCAACACAAGGACTGCGCAACTACACGCGGTCGAGCCCTCAACCGATTGAGTAACAAGCGATGAGTGATGAAGGATTTTTAACAGTCTGAGAGTTTATTTAGGGAGGCACGAAAAGACGACATCAACTAAAAAGGGGTGGCATCTTAGTCTAGTATGTGTTGCGTGTAGTCTGTTTCTCGCAGGGGTGACAGGCATCTAGGGAGGGAGACGGTGTGCGAGTTCCGAGGTGGTCAAATGAAGGGAACTTCGTTTTGCAAAACCCAGTCACAATGGATCAGCAAATATAAGACTCCAAGGAAACCCGAAGCATGTGATTGCCGTGTGATTACACTGGCTCCTGCCAGGTCGTGGCTGGGCATCCGCACTCCAAAAGTTCAATCCCAAAACTTCCGCGGAGTCTTGAAACTTCAGGCACACATCCGTCTTCGCCAAGCCGACAAGCCGACTGCAGAGCCTCGCAGGCTGGGGCTTCAACGTCTAGGGGTGTAGTAGCGGTCGTCTTGAATCCTTGCGGCCTGTTTAAAGTCTCATGCTGTCAGCGTCAAGTTATGTAAGTAGATGGTTGCCAGTTTTGATTTCATAGCATGCAAGAGTGCGGCAAGGTAGCCTGGCATCTAAAAACATGTAGGGGTTGGATGCGGCAAAATCCAATTTCATTTCATCATTTCCTCGTGGAGGATCTTGTTTTTTGGGCCCCTGTGGCTGTCTGCCGTTGTGTTTCGTGTATGTTGTTGGCGCCGGTGGNATGCGGCAAAATCCAATTTCATTTCATCATTTCCTCGTGGAGGATCTTGTTTTTTGGGCCCCTGTGGCTGTCTGCCGTTGTGTTTCGTGTATGTTGTTGGCGCCGGTGGAAAGGTGAACGCAAGAAGTCTTATGTCAATAGGTGGTCAGTTCGGGGCGTAAGCCGGGCAGGATGTACATTTTATGAATAGGTTGAAGTCGGACCTGCCCAAATTGGGCTTACTTGTATCCCCGGCAGGTGTTCATCATATTTAGACTCGCGTAGGAATTCCACCCAGTCCTACAAAGTGCCCATTTATATCAATCCAATGATGAGGATGAACTAGAACTTCCACCAAGTTGTACGTAGAGTATCTAGACACGTAATTCAGCAAGTCTTTTTTCGACAAAAACCCAAAAAATGCTAGTGCCTGGACGTATGCTTAGTTTTCCATGACATGCAGTTGGAGATTGTTAGACTATCTTTAGTCCCACGTAAGCTCGAAATCAAGACATGCAAGTTTCATCGGGACATCCTCATCCCAAAGATCCGAAATCATAGTATGTAAGACCTGATGACCTGATAACAGCTCATGTAGGCTTCCGCACACTTTGGGTAGTCCAGTAGATCTGTAGAGGACCCACCGGACCTGATTTTCAAGGTTCTGCTCATTCAGGACAGTATGTGTGACTTCAGACTCTAGAAAAACTTCAGGCCAATAAGCGCGCAGCAGTGGCGGACAACCGCGCGAACGAAGCCAGGGCCTCAAAGTCCACGGGTGTAGCAGCGGTCGTCTTGAATCGTTGCGGCCTGTGTAAAGTCTCATGCTGTCAGCGTCAAGTTAGGTAAGTACGGTGCAGCGCGCCAACCGACGCGCCAAGATGGTTGCAGAGACCATGTTGAAGGCCCCTCGGCGGAGATTTCGGATCCTTTACTCCCAACCTTTTTTCACGTTTCACGAAACAACATCTCATGTCAGCGGCGCTTGTCATGTCAGGTGGTGCAAAGCTGAGACTTGGTCGCATCTCATACAGGTACAAGGCAGACTCAGTGGCGGGTTTGCAGCACTTCAGGCGAAGCACATGCCAGAAAATGCAAAGAGCAGCTCCGCCGCCAGGCAAGCGTCCGTGCATAAGGATGCAGCAGGATGAGCAGCAGTTCTTTAGTTTTGGCAGGCAAACAAAGACTACAAAGCCAGAGTCNATGCAAAGAGCAGCTCCGCCGCCAGGCAAGCGTCCGTGCATAAGGATGCAGCAGGATGAGCAGCAGTTCTTTAGTTTTGGCAGGCAAACAAAGACTACAAAGCCAGAGTCAAGGCCATGCCACCGTCATTAGTAGTCACCGGTCCTTAGACTTAAGACATCTGACCTGCGCCTGAAAGGCACAGCGAAAACGCGGTGTTTGGTGCGGCCCTGAGCCTGGACTTCATCTTGCGCGCAGCCGGATCAGACATTTGTGCCGAAGAACCCTTGACTGCTGAAACACAATTTCTTGCCGGGCTGAACATAGCCGCCGAAAGGCGACCTTCCCGCCAATTGTGTCACCTTTGGTGCGTATGCAGCTGTACCGGAACAGGAGTCACAGAGCAGCCGTTACAAGCTTGATTATCATTGATTCAATAAAGAGGTCAAGCATGACCGCGGTTGTCTTGATGCCTTGAAAAATTGCACATGGACATTGCTAAATTTCATAGGTTTTGGGGGTTTATTCTGAAAATGGAACTTAAGGGTTTCTCGAGGGGCAGTGTTGTCATCCGAGGTCCGGAACACGATGGCTCAGGAACGGATGAAAAAAAGTTGGAACAGCGGTCTGCGGAGAGTCTGCGGTCTAGTCCGCGGTCTATGCAAAAGCTTGTAAATGGTTGTTGTGTTGCAAGTGCAAGGGTCTTCGTACCCATAGGCAGTCGACAGATCATTCATTCAATCAATCAAGGGGCTGCCAACACGAAGCCAGAAAACCCGCTCCAAGCTTCCTCGATTACTAGTCACTGCTGATTCTGTTGATCTCATGTGATGCTCCCGATGGACGTGCTGATGCTCAGTGGATGTGGTCTGGGCCTCAGACGGCATGAGAACCACACTTGGATCGTGATGTCGCGCTGTGGCGATTCCTGATGCTCCATTCGACCCGTCTTAAAACTTAGACCAAGGAGTCTAACGCTTGTGCGTGTGTCTAGGAGATTACTGATGACGTAGGATTTCGGCATGCCTCGAAGCATGGATCATGCAGTCTAGCGTCTGTGCAGGATTGCAAGTCAAGAACTGTGCTCAATGAAGGTATCAGCTGGGATTTTTGCACAAGCAACCGACCTGCCAATTGGGAGACCATCGCCAGGGGCCCGGCATCTGTTCAGTGTAGTTGTCGTTGGTCGTCTTCAGTGGTTTTGTGCTTCTGCTTAGTTCCATTCGATCCGTCTTGAAACATGGAAAATGGAGTATAGTGCTTGCGCAGGTTTGCAAATCACAACTGTGCGCAATGAAGATGACAGCTGGGATTTGTTTTTGCGCCAGCAACCGACCATCAACTGAGAAGATCGCCAGGAGCCCGGCGTCGTAGGTTCAGCGCAGCGGTTGGTTGTCTTCAGTGATGCCGCGTGCTGTTGAGCTTCTGGCTAGTTCCATTCGCCCCGTCTTGTCGTAACACGGCCCAAGACTTCTAGTGCTTGCGCAGGTTTGTAAGTGGAAGCTGTGACTGAGACCAATGCCTCTACAGCTGTGTCAGGGGGTCCCGCTAGGGCATCCAGGCCTCCATGGTCATCGATCCTTGCAAGCCCTATAAGGACAGATCCTCAAGCCAGGTGTTTGCAAGCACAACCTCAGCGTCCGGCTAGGATTAGAAACATACATGTGACAGTGCACAAACTCCTTCAAGATGGCCCGTGATTCGGACAGTGATTTTCCTGCGCTTTGCGACATGGGTCTGGAATCGATGTCTAGGACCATGCTGCTACAAGAGGTTCGGACGAAGCTGCGGATTTCATCGAAGGGGGCAATGCCGACGAAGTCACCAGGAGGCGTGCGGGTTCCGGTTCCACCTGGAGGCTTTTTCTGGCAATCATGGTACCCTCACCTCGTTCCGCATCCCCCATCGCCGCCGCCAGCACCAAGATCATCCTCAGCGCCAGTTGGCACCGCAGAAGGGGAAGGGCCTCCACTTTCTCCACTACCACCACCTCCAGACCCACCACTGACAATAGCGCCCTCGCCGCCCAGTCGACCCAGTCCAAATCCATGCAGACCTTCCACTGTAGCAGCGCGGTCGTCGTCATCCTCGCCAACAGCGGGCCCGAATCCAGGCAGACCTCTCGCTGAAGCAGAGATGGATTGGCTACGTGAACCTATATGCCCACTGTCATCACCCTCTACACCCTCGCCATCCTCGCCGCCAAATCCAGGCAGGCCGCTCTCATGGAAGCAGGGAGCTGGCTACGTCAACCAGTTTCCCCACCGCTGCCATGCTGGACATCCTCGCCAACACTCGGTCCGAGTCTAGGCAGGCCGCTCAACGAAACCGAGATGGAGTGGCTAGGATGCAGCCGGTGTACGAGCGAGCGAGCGCTGAAAATGCAAAGGAGTGCGTAAGTACCCTTGAGTTGTATTCGCAGAGACGAGTGTCACGTCAGACGGAACACTTTGACTACGGATGATGTCTGTGCTGCCGGTCCAAGGTCGCAGCAGCATTTCGGAAGATCGAGACGATGCACTGTGTACCAGTGCGGTGCCGTGTTCTCAGTGTGCCAGCATGAGCCCACTTACACACCCATCCACCCACCCACCCACCCACCCACCTGCCCGACCGCGAGCCCTTACTCTGTGATCTCAGCTATTAGAGGGGTGTGGTGCTTCCCATATAGAGACACCCCTTCATGCCACTGGCCGGGCATGGGACTGTCGGGGACTAGCCGTCTGCCACAGTTGGCCCATTTGCCACAGTGTATAAGACCCTTGAGGCCAACCAATTTCAGGGAAGGGATTGATGACAGTCAGGCGATGCGCTAATGCGCTGGCTGGGGGGCAGGGAGCACGGGCGATAGCTCCGGCGTTGAACAGTCCCCGGCATGCATGGGAGGCCGTTCGTTGCTGCTTGGTGGGGATTGTGACATGCCATCGTCAGTCAAGACAAAATTCATACTGGGCATAGTCTCTATGTATACATAGTCATAGACATAGACTCACATAGACACAGTCACAGACACAATTTGACTATTGACTCTTGACTATTGATACTGTTGATGGACGACATCCTGCCTCGCTTTTCTTATGTCAGTCATCCCTTCCAAACCCTGAATCTTGACATTGGCTTCCCTACAACACTTAGAAAGGGCGTGTGCGCGAATGACCGAAATCCTGCATCACCAACCCATTTGGGCAACGTTGAAATTAGAGGAGTGCGGGGAGCTCGACTGCTGACAATGACATGATTGTCGCGTTGGGGGTTCATGCAGGATTTTGTCCATCCACCGTAGTGACTTAGCCTGTTAGCCTGGAGTGCTGAGCCTGTTTCCGATTTGAAACCTTACTGACTGCATCCTGCGTGATCTCAGCCGCGCTGGTCCTACCAGAGGGGTGTGGTGCTTCCCATAATACAAAGACACCCCTTCATGCCATTGGCCGGGCATGGGACTGTCGAGGACTGGCCGCCTGCCACTGTTAGCCCGCAAATTGCACAGTGGCTAAGACCCTTCAACCCAACCAATCCAGGGAAGGGATTGATGACAGCCAGGCGATGCGCTAACGCGCTGGCTGGGGGTCAGAGAGTGGTGGCACACGGGGGGCTGCCGGAGATTGGGACCGGCTTTGGTCAAGGAGCTTGGCCTGGAAGGAGGCAACGGCGTGGACTCGCCGAGCACGGCCCAGCATACAGTACGCAGTTTTTCTGATATTGCGTCTGGGATGGCCAATCCGACCATCCTTCATATGCTAAAGATCAAGCGGCTAGGCCGCTACCTGCTCAAGCATCCGCCTGAGATCTGGGAGTTTGAGTACCAAGAGACACCGAAGAGTGTCTGTGTGATGAGCGACAGTGATAGGGCTACCTGCAAGACTACGAGGAAGTCCATGAGCTCATCCATGGAGCGCTTCGGGGCACATGTCATCGATGCCTCGTACGCGCGTCAGTCTGTTGTTGCGCTGTCGAGTGGAGAGGCAGAGTTCTATGCCCTCACCCGGTCAGCCGCAATAGGCCGAACGACGAAGCAGATCTGGGATGTGATCGGGTTCCCAGGCTTACCGCTTGTTGTCAAGACTGACAGCACGGCGGCGAAAGGCATAGCCGGCAGAAAAGGAGTGGGACGTGTCAAGCACTTATTAGACCTACGAGACCTCTGGGTTCAAGACCTTGTCGCCAGAGGAGACCTCAGAGTGGAGAAGGAGCCCACGGACACGAACTGGGCTGACCTAGGCACGAAGCCCCTGAGTGGTCAAAGNAGCGGCATTGGTTGCTGGTTGCCTGCGAGTTGCGAGAGCCCAAGGAGAAGACGAGGAGCCCACGTGGAGCTTAAGCAGTGCAGACTGGTTCCTGGTGTACCTTGTGATGGTGCATCTTTACCTTCTTTGGTGCATCTTCAGATGCATCTTCAGGTTTTTCAGCCGACGGAACCAGAAGGCAGTTACCCACGAGGTGGGGACCTGCACTAGTGAAGACTGGAAGGAGAGAAGGCCTGAATCATCGCCACCTGCGATCGGCGAATCAGGCCATGGAGGGGCCAGCTCTTCGAGCCAGGGCCCTGTAGCCACCGCAGCACCGGTGGCAGCTCCACCAACGGCGGTTCCTACTGAGAGGAACGTGAGAGAAAGGAGGCCAAGAAACACAGACCCCGTCTACCTGACGGTGAGCGGTCAAAGGTTTCACAAGAACAGCTGCGGAGATCTCAACCACGCTAGGCGTATGAGACCCGGCAGCGTCACACAGGTGCCCAGGCACGTGGCCATCTCTTCTGGCTACACGCCCTGTGGAAACTGTGGAGGTTGAATTCGTTTGAAGCTTTGAAGCCTGAGCAATGCTCGGCTAGCAGGTCCATCCTGCTTTTATGGACAGAATCCTTAAGGGAATCGGTCCATGGAGGGGTGTCAGGATGTAAAGCCTATTCTGATGCCTTGCATGCTGCATACAGGTGCATACCGCAGCCCCTTCGGTGGTCGAAAGCTTGTGCGATAGCAGGGTTTTAAAGGGACCCCTAACCCTTTCAAGGGGGCAAGCTAAGAACATGATTACTGCAGCAAGCCCGAGACACCGGCATAGAGTCCGAAGGGAGGCGCTGCAATGTTCAGAGACTCGGGTTTTGGGCGGCCTAAGCCCGACACTCGCCTAGACCCTAAACCGTAAGCCTCTAAAGGAGCCGTAATTATAGAGCCTTTCGAGCCCGACGTCCACTACACGGATGCTTTGTGGCCATAAGGCACGCTTTGCAGAGCCCAAGAACCTTAATCCATTGTAACGTTTCGAGCCTAGGCCCTAAATCCTATACGTCCTTAAACCCTAAACCACCCCCGCAACCAAACCTTAAAAACCCTTAAGCCCTTCACCCTAAGCCCTAAACCCCTATAAGCCCTAAACCTGAACCCGAAGTTATAAAGGCTTCAAGCCTAAATCGTAGCCCTTTAAAAAACCCTGCAGAGTAACTAACCCTAAAGCCCTAAGCCCTAAATCTGGACCATTGAAGCGCCTTAAAGAGGGCCTCCACCCAAAACCCCCAGACCCCCAAAACCCTAGAACCCTAAAACCCTAAAACCCTAAACCCTAAACCCCTAAACCCTAAGTCCCAAAGAGGTCAAGAGGGCCTGAAGGCGCTGCTCTCTGAAGCTCGCCTTTCCTCCTGCAGGGCACTGCTGACTTGGCAGCCACTTGCTTGATTTCGGGTTTAGAGACAGCCGAAAGCCCCAAACCCTAAACACCAAAAGGACTAAACCCCAAAAACTAAGCCCTAAACCCTAAATCCCAAAAACTAAACTTTAGGGTTTGGGGTTTAGGCTATTTGGGTGATCTGGGGGATCTTTGATCGATGGCTTGGCTGTTATTGCATCCCAACAGGGTCCTTCAGTACTTATATAGAACAAAGTAGGGTTTCTGTAGTGGGAATTTCTCTTATGATCTCTGGTTTGGGTAAGTATTCTCCATGAAGCAATGCCTATAGGAACCCTGAAACGAACCCTTACAGGAACCCTTCAAGGAACCGCTAAAGGAAGCCTTGAAGGAAGCCTTAGCATGGTCTAGTCGGGGGTTTGGGGTTTGTGGTATGGTGTTTAGGTTTAGGGTTTAGTGGATTAAGGTTTAGGTTTCAGTGTTGAGGCTTCTTGTAATATGTTGCTGTGATATGGGGGTTTCCGAAAATAGGGGTACACTATTTTGCGGTCCTTATAATAAGAATCCTACTATTTACGGTTCTATATTAGGGTCCCCTATTTTCGGAAACTCCCATATAAGCCCTTAAACCCTAGCACTATTTGGGGGTCTGCAGTATAACCCCGAGATGGTCCCAAAGGTCATCCTTGGAGTTCCCCTGTGATATTGGACACCTGGGAAACCCTACACCCTCAACCCAGTGTATGGGGGCTGTAGGGTTTGCTGTAATTCTAAGACAGCTTGTCTCGTAGGATGGGTTCCCAGAAACTCCAAGATCCCTTAATTAAGGAGTATTCCTTAAATCATATTAGGAATCCTACCAGAATTTAAGGCATATTCCTTGATATACGTTACGTATTATCTTCTATAGTATGTACTATATACTGTATATTACGGGCGTTATATAAGTTATATATTCTAGGTCTGGAAGGATCAGCTCGGCTAGCAAGGCAGGGGGCTAGTGGCTAGCACAAAGTTAGTAAATGAGTGAGCACACTCTACACTTTTTGGGGATAATGTGATCTCTTATAGAACTGAAAGTATACACTTTTTGGGGCTTATCAACTCAGCAACCAAGAAAAAGTTGTGAATGTCTTCCAGCCTTAATTAGGTCTGAAGAGTTCGGTCCCGAAGGTGTTGTAAGGGCCTTAATAATTAGGATAGGTTTCCTCTAAATGGGTCTTATAAGGGTTACTATAGGGGCTACTACTGTGAGGGTACTCTTATATGGGGGGCCTTCATAATTAGAACAGGGTTTGCAAAGCAAGACAAAGCATTGCTGTCAGAAGCATCTTTCCTCTTCGACAGGAGGCTCAAGATGTGTCACTTAGTACCCGATGTGTCCTAGGCACCTAAAGGGTTTAAGACTTTCAAGGTCTGGGGTTTAGGCTTTAGGCTTTGGATTCCTTTCAGGGTTCCTTTGCGGGGGATACTTACTATATGGCTACGTAGGGCCCAAATAGGTCCTAAGTACCTACATGGGTGCCAACCCTAAACCCCAAACCCTGAACCCTAAACCGTGGCTATGTGGGGTATGCCGGGCATCTTCCTGTGAGCTAGAGCCCGGAGAGTTTACAGGGTTTAGGGTTTACAGGGTTTCCAGGTTTCGGGGTTTAGGGGTTCAGGGTTTAGGGCTGGCAGGGTTGGGGTTGGGAGTTTATGCTTTAGGGGTGCAGGTTTTAGGGTTTAAGGGTTTAGGGGTTTAGGATTTAGGGCTTATAATGGTTTAGGGGTTAGGGTACTGCGCATGAGACGCGGTCGTTGAGGGAACTCGCGTGCTGAGGTCCTGGCATTCCGCAACTCCTGCAGGGCAACTTGCATGAAAAATCTCTAGGGCTCCAGTTACCTAAGAAGCAGGTCACTAACCACACAGTATGTAAGCCAGTAGCCCATTACTTAGGTAACTGGAGCCCTCGGCAATGACCATGCTGCTAGTTACGGATGGTTGAACAAAAGAAGTTCTAAGCCCAATCATTGCACTGCATCTATGCTGTTGATGCGGCTGCGCTGTTACATGAGACCTCATCGGGCACTACAAAAGTAGAGTTTGGGGTTTAGGATTCATGACAGTCTGGTTTTCGTTGTCATGAGACTCTATGTTGTGGTTCTGGCTTGGGGGTCTACTTAGAGGTTCATGGGACGTAGTAATTAGGGTTATAAATACGGTAACTATAGATCCAATAAAGGTACTTATAACCTTACTTACTAAGTCCTATGATCCTCCAAGTAGACCCTAAACCCTATAGATCCCTTTCAGGCGCCCTTACTTACTAAGTCCCATGATCCTCCAAGTAGGGCCAGGCTAGGGTGTTTGGCTTCACGGTTTTCGGTGGGGCCCGCTCCTGGCCGAGCCACGAAGAACCCTACATACGAAGCTCTTGAGCCGGCATGCTTGGGTAATATAGGAGCCTTAATAATAGAATAGGGTTCCTTTAAGGGGCTACTATAAGGACTGCTATAAGGGTTCAATAATATAGGGGCCTTAATAATTAGAATAGGGTTTTGGGGCCCATTATACTATAAATATATTCAGGAACCCCCTCAAAATAGTATTAGTAACTATTAAGGCAATCAGGCCCCTATATTATTCTGAGCATTGTGACTTGATGTTGGGGTTTCATGAAGGTGCCGGTGCTTGCTTTAAGTAGGCATGAATGTCGGCAGCTGGTAAGATCCGCCTCCTGCATCCTATGATTCTCGAAACCTTCAACCTTAAACCCTGAACCCACCCCCTCATTGCTGCAATATGGCCTCAGCGCTGTGCATTGTCAAAACCTCACACGTGGATCCTGCAGGAAACATACTGCTCAACGCGACAAAGCAGGGTTTGTTTTGTTAGGGGTTGAAACGCCTTCAAGCCGTTTTTTGTTAGATTTTATTAGCCCAGTGCATGATCGAGGCCTGGCATGGACTTTCACCCTGGGTCTTGCCCCAGTTGTATCTCGACAAGCATATAGCAGTACAACACGAGCTATAAGCTTCTGCAGTAATTAATGTTGAAGCCTGGAGAAACACCTATGGGTAGAGCTTTAGGCTGATAAGGGCACGGGACTTTAGCATTCAGGGTGTGCGGGGTCTCGACGATCCAATTTAAAGTTTCGTTCCACTACACTGCTATTTCGCGCAAGTTGCACTCTGATTCGCCTGGGCAGGTTGCACAAGCCTAAACCCGAAACCCCTAAACCAAGCTCAATTTACAACACGAAAGCTGGATTCGGAATAACTTCCATGATGCTAGATTCCGAACGCCCGGATTCCTCTATCCTCCAGTGCCACACCCCAGCGCCCCCAAAATATGTCGGGGCCTGAAAAATCCCTGCAGAATGATACTTTAGCTTTGCCCCAAGCCCAAGTCTAGTTATTGAGGCCCTTATGCTATACCCCGACAGGCCTCAATCCTAAAACTGTTAACTCTCAAGCTCTCGTGCTAAGCCCGCATAAACCTCGTGCAAGGTTTGAGGTCATCATCGCCCCCACAAGCGCCTATAAGATGTTATCAGCCCGAAGCAAGCCTCCACCGAAAGCCTCCAACAACAAAAACATTAATAGGCGGGAGGTAGCCCTAAGCCTTAAACACTAACGTGTCCTTCTGCCAGCAAACGCCTCTTGGAAGGTGGCCCTAAACCCTAGACACGAAGGGGTCCTTTTGACACGAGAGAAAGCACCTCGGAAGGTAGCTCATCATCTGCTTGTCCGGATGATCTGGTTCCGTGGCACTTGTTAATGCAACTCATGCAAACTGCCAAATACGGTATTTCTGGATATGAAGTACAGCAGTCATGCTGGATTTTTTGTGGCAATACCTTGTAACTGATGTCATAGTCATAAGGCAGGAGCAATAACGGATGAGAACAGTGACGATAACACACATAGCCAACGTAAGGCAGTTGCAATGGAAGATACATGGTAGCAAGCGACAACATGTACTTGAGCATCGATAAAGCCAATCGGTTAAAAATACCGGGGTTTCAAGATACATAGATACTGTTGTGAATAATGATTATTACCTTCTTCAGGTCCCAGGCCCTAAATTCTATAGACCCTGCACCTAAACCCTAAACCCTAAACCACCCAGGTTTGCACCCAGGGCCGCTGTTTGCCCATCACCGCGGGCTTCTTGGAGCTCGGCACGGCCGAGTGGACCGGGACAATGACGGGGCAGGCAGGGCTTGGGGGTTTGGGGGGGTTTTGGGGTTTGGGTTTTTTTTAGGGGTTTTGGGGGGTTTGGGGTTTAGGGTCTAGGGTTTAGGGTTTGGGGGTTTAGGGCTTGGGGTTTTTGTGTGCAGTACAGGGTTCAGCAGGGGGGGGGNGGGGGGCGGGTCGGATGTACAAAAACCCGATAAGACCTCGAGGGGTTCCTAGTTTTGATTTCCTGACAGATTCACGCGAAGGAATGGTGCGGAAGCACCCTAAACCCCAAGCCCAGAGCCCAGAAAAAATCGCTGAAAACCAGCTCGTGAAGTCTACTACTGGGCTTTGGAGTACCATACTTTAATTAAAGGGACCATTATGAAATAAGAGTTTATACTTTTTTCTCCCTGGTTACTTAAAAGCCCAGACTAACGGGCCCGCAGATAACCTATGCAGCACACCCCTAGTTCAAATCTTTCGAGTGATTTGTAGCCTCTGAACCCTGGAATCTCTATAGGGAATCCCAGAAAGTTGGAACATGGGTTTAGGAGGATTGGTGCTGGATTTCCCTTCTCTTTTGTATAAGGGACTTAGGATACTACTGATGTTCCAACTTTCTGGAGTCTACTGTAAATCCGTAACCATACCTGAAGATCCTGAAACCCTTCTCGCTTCTGATATCACTGACTGACCCACACACACACAGACATTCAGCGATTGGGGCTGGGGATTCGCCAGGGGCTTCCTACCCTAAACCTTACAGCTGTTAGAAGCCCTGAAGCCTAAGCTTCCCTAAACCCTACTTAGAGGATCACGGCACTTAGTAACTAGGGGATCGTTTGGGAGTTTCAGAAAATTATGGGTACCTTATTTCGGGGTCCTTAAAATAAGGATCCTACTATTTAGGGCACTGTATTAGGGTCCCCTATTTTCGGAAACTCCCAAATCGGCCCTAGACCTTATAAACCCTAGACCCTATAAACCCTGGACCCTATAAACCTTATAAGCCCTATAAACCCTATAAACCCCAGGCCCTATACTAAACCCTGTAAACCCTTTAGGGCTTAATGCTCCAGCGGTCCTCCCAGCAACAGGTGGGTCTCGGCTGTGGGTCTTGCGCCAAGCTCTGCCAGACGAACGAGACTTGCTCAGGCACCAGGACCCCCCAAAAAACTCGGCATTCTTCTGCTTGGCTCTTAGGACTTTAACTGTTTGGGTTTCTATATGAACTATAATAAGGAGGCTAAACGTTTAACTTTTAGGAGGGGTTCAGAAGTCAGCCCCCAAAATAAGGCATCGTCACGTGGGTAGTTCTCTAAATTCGGGTCCCTTTAGGGTCCTTTTTGAACGGGTGCCGTACTATATATTTGGGATCCAAGAAGGGACCTTAATTGACAGAACTACCCGCGTCTCTCATTCTGCAGGAAACCTCAAGCCCTGTTCAGCCATAACCAAGGTTCGGGAGAATCCGGCCGTATTCCAGAGGGATACAGGTTTGTTAGGTACAAGGTTTACCGAGGAGGATCGTAGGGTTTCGGTCGGGGTTTAGGTGTAGGTCTAAAATAGTAGTCCCTGAATCCCCAAACCCGAGACCCGAAACCTAGAGGCCCGAGTAACATACGGACAAAAGGAGGCTAGGAAACAGCTTCGGGCGATTTCGGTTTAAGTTCTGCCGGACGCGACGACGCTTCGCATCTTGCATTGAGGATCCTACAGTTCCCATAATTAAGAGGGATCTTTTGTAAATGATATGTTTTCCTTATTTGCGTGATGTAAATTCCATTTCGTAACAAGACCCCAGTTTAGAGGTTATAGGGTTTAGGCATTAGGTTTGGGGCTCAAGCTGTTGCTTAGGGTTTAGGGTTTAAGATACTGTCAAGCTTGTGTTACGGCCTGTCAGTTTGGTACACCAGGGCATTTCAGTTTGCAGTTTCGAGATTCGAGACTGTTTCTTATGCCGCACCTTGCTTTGTATATGACCGTTGTATTTAGGCTGGTGGGCAAGATCTTCCAGAATAGATTGACCCGAATAAAGTCGCCCAATAGTCAGATCCATATTACATGGTAAGCCTTTAAGGTGCCAGGACACCCCTATCTATTACATGGTAAGCCTTTAAGGTGCCAGGACACCCCTATCATCAAGAATGCCGCCCAGCCATATATGGGTTGAGGCGCTCAAAAACGGCTGATTCTGTTGACCCGTGACACTGCCTGTAGAGTTGCAGCCTCTCAAAACTTATTAGAGGATCATGGGGCTTAGTAAATAGCTTCATGAATACGGTAACTATAGATAGTTCTTATGACTCCAATTAAGGTCTTTATAACCTTACTGACTAAGTCATGATCCTCCAAGTGCCCTTTGCAAGCTTAGGGCCTAGGGTTTGTTCATGATTTAATGTCCTGCACACTGGGGATCCCACCCCCCCATCGTCGGAGCAGCTCGAACCCCAGCTCCCAAGCAAACCGTAAATTATACCGCAACTGAAATCTTCAATCTTTTATGATCTTCAAGCCCTAAACCCTAAACCCTTTTTATGATCTTCAAGCCTCAATCTGAATCTCAACCGCTTTCAGCTTGAAGCCCGAAAGCTTTGCAGTCGCAGGGCAAGCCCCATGAACCGTCGATCCACCACAGCCCCTAGACAAGGGCCCAAAGCCCAAAACCACCACAAGACTCTTGTCGACCCTGAACCGAAACCCTAAACCCTAAACCCTATAAGCTCTAAACCGACATCCTATCAATCCTAAACCGAAACCACAAAAACCCGAGCTCAGGAAGCCCTAAAGCCAGGTTTCCTGCTGCGAGGGGATGGCTGTAGCTTCCTCCGAGGGCTTCAAATGCCCAGCAAACTCAGAGAGAGAGGCCTGGACACATTGGGGTTTAGGGTTTTTCTATAAGGTTTCGAAGAATAGTAATACTTACAATATAAACTAGTAGTAGTCGTCGTAGTAATAATAGTAAGAAGAAGAAGGGCGTCTATACCGCTTAAATTTTACCCCATTGGCCTGGCTGGTAGATCCAGGGCTTTGGGGTTTACGGTTTGGACTCTGACCCTCGAATACACTCCAGTATAAAATCGGGGCTTGAAGGATTTGTGATGTGGTTACTTAGAGCTCCTTGTTATAAGATAACACAACATACCCCGACCCCCCCCCAAACTGTACTCTATTTATTCAGGCCCCTATTCTAAGGGTTTCTGGGTTCCTACACTCTATCCAGTTACCGTCTAGTATACCCCAAACACAGTAATCGGCGACACCAAGGGCTAAGCCCTAAACCCTAAGCCCTAAACCCTAAGCCCTAAATCCTAAGCCCTAACCCTAAGCCCTAAATCCTAAACCCTAAGCCCTAAATCCTAAGCTCTAAACCCTAAGCCCTAAATCCTAAGCCCTAAACCCTGAGCCCTAAGCTCTAAACCCTCTACTATAGGTCGTTTAGTGTTTTTTCAGCTCTTGAGGAGCTGCTCGTTTAGAGGCTCTTGGCTCTTGGAGCAAAGTTTTGGGATTTAGGATTTAGGGTTTAGGGCCTAGGGTTTCGGGTTGAGGGTTTGGGGCTTGGGGTTTAGGGTTTTTTACACCAATCCAAGTGGAACTTGAATCCGAGAGGGCTCCTCAGCACCTACATAGATTCCTTTCAGGAATCCTTGGGGGGTTTAGGGTTTGAGGGTTGCTTTTAAGGGTTCCTAAGCACCTATGTAGAAGCCAGAAAGTTGGAACATAGATCTAGGACGATTCATGCTGGGATTCCCTATACTTTACTTTAAGGGCATGAGGCTAATGATGTTCCAACTTTCTGGCTTCTACTGTATGTAGTAGAATGTACAGCTTCCAGACTAGGAATCATTATTGTGACTTGGGACAGTATCCCGGTCCCCCATATAAGTGCTGAGGATCCTTTGGGAATGGACCGCAACACTACAATAGGGTCCTTTTAACTTAACGCTGTTTGTTCTCGGGCTTAGGTCGAAGAGCACGCAGGCATGTAGGGTTCTATAGCGTGGCTTCTATTTATAAGTGCGTTGGGGTTCTATGACCTTAAGGCTCCAGCAACTTCCTACGGTTGATGGACAAAATCCTGCATTACCTTAAGGACCCTAAACTATGGGAATTACGGTATATTCCTTATTATGGGTCATGCAGGATTTTGTCCATCAGCCGTATTAGTAGGTTACTTATATACACATACTATGTAAACCAGCATAGCCCATTATTTAGGTAACTAGGGCCCTACCTTGACTTACCAAAACCTACTTCTTTGTAGGTTCTTATTCTAAACCCTAATATGAATTTTATAGGGACCCTACAAAAAAGTAGGTTTTGGAGGGTTAAGGTAGGGATATTCTTTCCCATCGGAGAGCATCGTCTCCCTAAGCCCTAAGCCCCAAGCCCTTAAACCCCTAAACCCCTAAACCCAAAACCCTACACCCCTAAATCCTAAACCCCAAACCCCTAAACCCTAAACCCCTAAATCCTCAACCCTAAAGCCCGAAACCCAGGCAAGAAAAGGACCTCATTCTAGACTTTATCGTGGAAAGCTATTCCGGACCCGAACGGGGGCGTCAGACACGTCCCTAATATCTCTCTGATTGTCACTTCCAGCGCCACTGGGAAGCGCGGGAAGGGGAGGGCATTGCGAGATTTGGCTTGGCAGCGCGGCGCTGATCATTGTTGTCATTTGGACGACCGCGACGACGTGATTAGGGACGTCGAGCCGGATTTGTGGTGAGCTCCCACCGTGCTTTGACATTGCAGTTCTTGAGGGTTTGCAGGGTTTACCTGGACCCTATAGAGCCTACCGTTTCTGAGTTCCTTATCTAGGTGCCTGAGTAGTGCCCTTTTGCCCTTTTTGTTTTAGGGTTCCCTTACTCTTACCCTTACTGTAAAGGGGCTACTCAGGAACCTAGTTATTCTGATTTCTGTATACAAGTCCTGACAAAGGTAGGCTATTTGGGGTCAAGGTAGGGTTTAGGGGAAACTTGCGCGAGGCGATGCCGCGGCCTTTTGGAAGGTGACCTGCAGAATGTTCCCGTGCTCTGGCGGAGTCTGGGATGCATTTAGCTTGCTGCACAATGTCTTACTGTTTAGGGTTTGCGGTTCCCTATGTCACGAAGCCCTAAACCCTGAAACTCCAAACCCTATACCCTGACCCCTAAACCCCTAAACCCGAACCCTAAAAGCCACTTGACTGGCAGGAGATGTGTCGGCTGCGAGTCTGTTGGCCGGCAGTGTCGATGCGGCGACATGTGGCTTCACCAGCATACAAGAGGGACCTTAACAATTAGAGAATTACAGACTTTCTTAAAGTTCCCTTTAGAGGAACCTTATTATTACTTTCAGGGGCCTTCATGATTACCTATACTATATTGGGGCTCCTTATGTATAATTTGTAGTACCGGTCTCAAGCTGCGTTTAGTGCTCGGGTGCCTTGGGGGGGTGGTCTCGAGTCTAGAGCTGGCGCATTTTTAGGATTGAACGTGAAACTTTAGCTAATATGGGGGTTTCCGAAAATTTTGGGTACCTCGTTTTGGGGGTCCGTATAATAAGGATCCTACTATTTAGGGTACTGTTTTGGGGGTCCCTGTTTCGGAAACGCCCATATAAGTTTTTTTAAGGTCTGGGGTTTCGGTTAGACTTCCGGAACCTCAAAATGCGCCGCCCGAGTGGAAATCAGGCTGCGACTGTCCAGGCGCCTACCTCGTGAAGGACCAGTCGGTTGGAGTCATCAGGGCTTGAGGTGCAGGGTTTAGGGTTCAGGGTTTAGGGTTTGAGGTTTAGGGTGTAGGGTTTAGTGGTTGAGGGTTTAGGGTTTAGTGCAGGTTCATGATCTACAGCGTGTCGTGCTTGGAAGCGTATGTCAGTGCAAGCTTCCGTTTGGAAAGGTTCTTTGAAAAGCAATCCCACCTAATGCCAACAAAGTGCCGTTACGTCCGCTGTTAGGCTTGGAGGTTGCATTGCACGTCATGGTTTCGTTCTCAGCTTGAAGCGCCGCTCTTAACATGAAGATTGTCTTGGCTTGATTCTGGGGCTGGTGGGCGTGTCAAGCTCGCATGGCTGAAGCCTTCCACCACCTAAACCCCCAAGCTCTCAACCCAAAACAACATGTCACGGGTGGCTATGGCCTTCGCACAAACAATCCCTCACTAGAGATGCTGGGAGACGGGATTTCGGGGTCAGGGCTCCTAAACCCTGACAGTATAAAATCTAAACCTTAAACTCAGTGGCTCCGAGCCTGCTGTTTTGGTTGGTTTCCCGCTGTGGCCTGCTTCCAACTCCAAACGCAGATCTGCGGTAGAGGACATGACCAAAGCACCGGAGTTGAGTTGCTTTGCTTGCCCGGCAGGCCGTCGCGGAATAGGACGAAGGGTTTGGGTTCTTGGGTTTTGGAGTCGCTCTGTCTATTCTACTTATTTCGGCTTTAGGGTTTAGGGTTTAGGGCCGCTGTGTGTTTGTATAATTTTGTGTATGTATACATATATATATATACACACACGTGAGACGCCGTGGTGCATGCAGTAGAGGGTTGGGGTTACGGGGATCAGACCTCGGCCTTCCGAGCTAAAGTGTGTTCTGTACCTCCCCAGTCGCCCTACGAGATGGTGCATCACGAGGTCACCCTACATCCTCAACCTAAACCCTAACCAGGACCCCCCAAGGGCCCTTTAATAGAGTCCTTATATCCCTTAGTAGTGGGTATTTGGGGTATATTAGAGGGTACTTGGGGGGTTCTGGGAACATGATGGCCGATATGATGAGTGCGGTTCGGAGCTTCTTGTTTGGTCCTTGGGGCGATAATTGCCCTTGAACTTACTGTAGGGTCCGAATAGCTAGTAAGCTTTAGTTTCATATACCCTGAAACTTGCTTGAAATCATTAAGGCCCCTATATTGCAAAGTCCAAACTAAGGCCAACCCCAACTTTATGTATTAAGGCCAACGGCTCCCAGGTGTTCCCTAGTAGTACCCTTCTTTCGGGTGCGCTATTATTGAAACTAAATAATAGAAAGAGCAGGGGTACCCGCATTTCAAGCGGGTTATTGGGGAACCTCGCTTGTTGGAGTTTCAGGCCCATCTCCTGTCGAAGCCCTCTCTCAGCCGTGGAGAAACCCAACTCCAAGGAACTCTGAACAATGAGAAGTGTGTATTTCTTGATCCTCAAACCGCAGAGTTTTAGGGTTTAGGGGTTTGGGGTTTGGGGCTGAGGTGCGGCAGGCAACAGTTTGTGGATATTGAGGGAAGTAGCAGAGCTTCGTGCCTTCATCTTTCTCCTGGCCACGGCAAGCCCGAACCTTGCATCTCAAGCCATACCTTAGGCCTTGAACTATCAGAACCTACTTTTTGTAGGTTCTTATTGTCAACCGCAATATAGATTTAAAGTGACCTTACACAAGAAAAAGGAGGTTTTGGTGCTTAAAGGCAGAGTTAACGCCCCAAATCCAGAGTCCCTAACCTGGGATCCTAAACCAGAACATGACCCCACGACTCCAACCCCCACCAAAAAGCCTAATCGAATGGCCCAAGCACACTTAAACCCTACACTTGGCCCTAAACCCTAAACCCCTAAACCCTAAACTTCTGAACCCCTAAACCCTAAACCCTTAACCCCTAAACCGAAGACCCGTTAGAGTCCTGAAATGGACTGGGCTTGATACTTTTTTCTTAAAGGAACCCTTATGAAATTAAAGTTTATACATTTTTCTCCCTGGTTACTTGAAAGCCCAGTGGAGGTTCGACTCCAAGTGCCGACAAAACTCGCTGCTCTCCCTGCCCTTCGGGCACCTACGCCTCGTCAGGAGCGGACTTGGTTAGAGTAAACACCAAAAAAGGGCTTCCTTTATAAATGAGATTATAAGGGTTCCTTTACAGGGCTCTATAAGGGTACTACAAGGGTTTAGGGCTTTATAGTAAACCCCAAAGAGGTTGGAAGCCGGATTAAGACCAAATAGTGCCGGGATTCCCGATACATTACTCTGAAGGATTCGGGCTATAGAATTTCCCAACTGTTTGGCTTCTACATCAATGTAGGGGCCTGATTTAGTACCAACTCCATTTGGGGGGTCGTTATTCTATTTATAGTATAATGGTTCCTCAAAACCCTAAACCCCTAAACCCTAAACCCCATTCAAATCTTGTGATCGGTCTACGTGTTTAGGGTTTAGGGACCCTAAGCCCTATAAACCCTTAACCGCCAATTCGGCCACCATCGGTGAATTCCGATAAGTTTCACACTGAGCTTCATTCTTTTGAGTTGCCAATAGTATCCACCCCTGTTTAAGAAGCCCCCTCTTTTTGAAGGCGTGCATAGTAGGATGAAGCTCAAGGGTTTGTCGTGCGACTTACAGGAACTCAGAGGCCGAACCTCGTGCACAGTTGCCGATCTTAAACGGAGACCACTTGTAGGATCTCGTGTTTGAAGCTTGATTGGTTCAACGGTTCAACAAGGTTCAACAAGCACTGCACCAAAGACAGTCAGTTGGTTTGCAGCATCCAGTCCAGCAGAGGAGATGTCCTTTGCAGAGCATGTGGGTTCCCCTTTCTGCTACTGGGCGATGAATGCTTGTGGTGGCCCTGGCCTGTCACTGCAGCTTGGACTGCCCAGAGAACCCAATATCCCTTAATTAAGGAATATACCTTACATCATGTTAGGGATCCTATTATAACGTAAGGTATGTTCTTTAATCAAGGGGTATTGGGATCTCGGACTGCATGCTGAGTAGACCTTAGAGCATGCCGTTGTTTTGGCACAGAAGCGATCGACGTGGATATCAACGCCCTGAGCATTAACCACATATTACCTCTACTAGCCACTTGCCCCTGACCCATGGACCCAAAGCCTAAAGAGCCCTAAGTTTTTGTTCAGCTGCACTCCTAAAGCCCTCGACCTCGGGACCCTAAGCTAAATCACCAAGGCAGGCAGCTTCATAACACTGGTCTTGGCAGCGTATACATCCCTGCGATCCGTGTCAAGGCACCTGTCGAAGTGAGCCAGGGGTTATTTAGTATCGGTTTGTTGGTTCAGGGATTCTTGGAGAACTGAAGGAAGCAGCGCAGTCTGTCAGCCAATCAGAGTTGGAGATCTCGTTCTAAACCCTCCTTTCTCTAGAAGCCCAGTTTATCCATACAATAGATTACTGTGCGTGGTTCTTGTATGTACTAGTCATGAACCCTAAATTCAGATGCCTCTATCCTTCAGAATTCTGGTGGAAGCCCGAACCTTTCACCAAAGAAGAGCAACAAAGCAAAATCCCTTCACCCCACAAGCCGTCACAGGAGGCTCGTCGGAACAAGACGTCGAGTTTTCCCTATACAATCATGCTGCAATATGGGTGGTTGTCAAAATTATGGTCCCTTTTTGGGTGCTTAGTATAATACGGCACCTAATATTTGGACAACTACCCATATGGGAGTTTCCGAAAATAGGGGACCCTAATATAGTACCCTAAATAGTAGGATCCTTAGTAGGATGATCCCCAAATAAGGTACCCCCCCCCCCATATTTTCGGAAGCTCCCATATGACCTTCAGAGTTTCTTAGCTACTTCAAAGCCCAGCGGAGTGATTTCGGGCCCAGCAGGTGCAGTGGTGAGAGCTTGGGGTTCAGAGTTCAGGGTGTAGGGTTTAGGGTTTAAATAGGGTTTAGCTTAGTAGGTGAGTGAGCACACTTTACACTGTTTGGGATAATGTGATCTCTTATAGAACTGAAAGTATACGCTTTTGGGGACATATCAACTCAGCAACTAACCTTAAAGGCTCCATGTACCCATATAGCTTAGGCCTTAAAGTACCTACCTAGGGACCCCTTTAAGGCTTAAGTATCTACTTTAAAGGTACATGGAGCCTTTGGGTAAGAGAAGGGGTTGCAGCTTCGGGTTTAAGTCTACTATAGAATTATAGGGCTTTACGTCCTCGGGTGTAGGGTTTTGGGCGTATAAGGCTTTTCAGTCCCAGGGTCTAGGGCAGGCGCAAACGGTTTAGGGTTTAGGGTTCATAGGGTTTAGGGTTTAGGGTTTATAGGGTTTAGGGTTTAGGGTTTATAGGGTTTAGGGTTTAGGGTTTAGGGCCTAAACTGTTTAAATTAGAAATTCTGAAACATCGCCACTGGAGATCTGCCGCGGCCCCTGCCAGGCATCGGCGGAAGAGGTTCCAAGCACGGACTGCCCAGGTGGAAGCCATCATCGCGAGGCAAACATCTACGGCTGATGGAGAAAATCCTGCATGACCCATAATAAGGAATATACCGTAATTCCCATAGTTTAGGGTCCTTAAGGTAATGCAGGATTTTTTCCATCAACCGTATGGAGGATGGTTGGGTCTACTTCGAGGATCAGGGGACTTCGTAACTAGGGCTATATTATAAATACGGTAAGCATAGTTATACTCACTAATACCCCATTAAGGTACTTATAACCTTACTTGCTAAGTCCAATGATCCTCGAAGTAGGCTGTAGGGTAGGACTGTAGGGTTTGGGTGTTGCCCTAAGGGTCCAAGTACCTAATAATCATATACTCTCTTAAATATTGAGCTACCCAACTACTATCCGAAACCCAAGTACCTAATTATTGGGTCCTTTGGACCCTTAGGGTTGGTTCAGGGTCAGGCTTTGGAGTTCTGTGGAGTCGCGCGCGCGATTTGACACCGACCCCAAAAGGAACTGCCGAGAGGCTGGGCATTCCCAAAGGCTCCATGTACCTTTAAAGTAGATACTTAAGCCTTAAAGGGGTCCCTAGGTAGGTACTTTAAGGCCGAAGTATCTACTATATGGGTCCATGGAGCCTTTGGGTTTGAGGGTGCATCACTGTGTATATTTGGACTCTGCGCATGTCATATAGGCCGCTTGCTGAATCAGGGTCCCATGACAGCAGCAGCGCTCAGACTCCAAACAGAGATGAGAATCATCCCCCAACCCTAAACCCTGGAGGTGGATAACAACAGAAAACCATGAAGACGACAGCCGGCCTGTATTCCCTTCCCCCGAGACCCGACCATCCGAATCATGGTTTTGGGGGACCTAGCTCCATATTAATACGTATGGACCCTTTTGGTTCTAATATCACGTTCTATCTATTGAGCTTGCGGCGGCAATCCAAAACACAGCCTCAACCCGAAGCCCCACGCGCATCCAGGCATAGTCTCGTAACGTCCCAGAAGCCGTACGCAGCAAGGTTCAAGGGCAGCTAAATCCTGAGCCTTGTAAAGCTCCCCATCCTGCCACCTTACCACCCCTGCCCCTATACCCCAAACCCCAAACCCTAAGTCAAACCCTAAACCCGCAAGCCTGTAGAAACACCCGCCGCGAAGGCTGGATGTGGATCTCTGGGACGAGAGCCCCGGCACGGCAGACCGGTATGCCGCCATGTTGCAGGCAGGGACGTCGAACATTCAGTATCCCATATTCCTTAGAGATCCTTTTTACAATAGACTATATCCCAAAACCCTACTCTAAATATCGTGACTCCCAGATTATTTCAAGGACTCCTTCACAGTGCTTTAGGCCATACGGGCTTGCCAGCCAAGTAGCTCTTCAAATTCAGTGTACGAAGGAGCCATTGAGCCGTTAATAATTCGGGTTAACTAAACTCCAAAGCCAAGATGCCGCACACCCCTCGGTACCCTAAACCCTAAACCCTAAAACCCTGCAAACCGAACACACAGATACGAGCCGGTTCGAATCACCTTACTTCCCCTCATCCTCGCCCTCTGATCATGCCATAAGCTTTGGGGGTGTAGGGTTTAGGGTGACGAAAAGAACCCTAAGGGTCCATGTACCCTTTTTGTATATACATTGGCCTTAAAGCAGTCCCTATACAAGTACTTTGGGGCCAAAGTATATACTATTTGGGCACATGGACCCTTAGGGGAAGTATACATACATGACTGGGTGGTTGTCAAAATTATGGTCCTTTTTTTGGCACCCCAAATATTAGGACCCAAAAAGGGACTATAATTTTGACAACCACCCGACTATACATACAAAAATGTTCGGTAGGCTCAGAACCTGGATAGCTAGCAGCTGGGGGCCCGAACAGTCCACTGCAAAGGTTGCTGGAAGTAGAAGGTATATGCATACCTTAAGGACGAAAGGACCCTTAAAAGAAATGGCCCTATACCCTTATACTATAAATCCCTATATGGTCTATGAACCTCAAACCCTTTTAGGGCTCATTTCGTCTTTAAGGTATTCTGCTTGCTTAGCGTTCTTAATATGAAGCATCGATCATCTAGAACCTACTTGTTGAAGGATTTGATACAAAGAAATCATTTTTATAGGACCCTGCAAAGTAGGTTCTAGAAGCCTCGAGCGCAAGACCTCCAAGGCGCTTACACCGACCTTTGCATCCCTCCTTACAAAAAGATGCGAAAAGACACACACACAATCATAACATACACACCCTTCGAACTACATACATATATATATATATATACATATCTATATCTATATATATATATATGTATATGTGCATATATACATAGCCTATAGACCCTGAACACGATATTATAAGCCCTAACAGAAACAGACCTTCCCGAAGGACCTGGGCCTCAGCGGCCCCGAGGCTTCGTCCCGCGTGGCGGAGCGCCGGGCGGCGCGGAGCCTCCGAAGCGGCGTGGGCCTGCGGCGCCTGGTCCGAGGATTCCTGAAAAGGTCCCATACAGGGGTTCCTTTAAAGGTCCCTTCAGGGGTTCCTTTAAAGGTCCTTTTAAGGGTTCCTTTATACGGGTCCCTTCTTCAGGGTTTGGAAGTTTAGGGGTTTAGGGTTTAGGGCAAGTTTAGGGTTTTAGGGGTTTAGGGCTTTTAGGGGTTTTAAGAGGTTAGGGGTTTAGGGGTTTAGGGGGTCAGGGGGTCTAGGGGTTCAGGGGTTTAGGGTTCCTTAAACGGGATACCTTCAAAGGTCACATATAGGGCACCCTTTAAAGGTCCCTTTAAGGGTTCCTTTCAATGTCCCACATATTAATAATATCGGGATTCCTTAAAGGTCCCTTTAAGGGTTCCTTTTAAATGTTCTTTTGAGGGTGCCTTCAAGGGCATTAGGGTTTAGGGGTTTAGGCTTTACCTTAATTAACCTACCAAACCCTACTGTTTTGTAGGTTCTTATTATAAACCCTAATATGGGATTTATAGGGACCCGACAAAAAGTAGGGTTTGGTAGGTTAAGGTAGGGTAACAATCCCAGACCTTCCCTTAACAATCCCTGCCTAAATGGTAGGTTAGTGGGCTACATATTACACGGTCAGTAACCTGGTATTTCGATAGCTGGAGCCCGAGGGAATGATTAGGAAACTAGCTGTGTGTAGCGAAGACTAATGAGGAATGATGCTCATGAAAGTAAGCTTTGAATTAGTTATCACTTAGTCAATTAGAAAATTAGAAAAATAAGAAATACAACAGCACTAGGAATGAGAACAAGGACAATGCTGGCAACAGTCTACTGCACGATGAGAGTACGAATAATCTCCATAATAGTCTTCATAGCAGCAACAACGACCATACGAATAGCAGAACACCGTAACATTAACATCAATGTTGCATATATTGTAGGTTGAGAATGTTTATTTTGGCCGTCGATCATGTTCATGAGTGGCGAGGTCTTCTCTTGGAAGAGTTCTGTGGGCTGATGGTATTCGCTTGCCGGGTCCAGAAAAGTTGGGGTAAGCATGCTGATTCACTGATAGATGCCGGCAGAAGCCAAGGCTTTGCTATGCATTGTACGGTTTAGCCGGTTTACAAGGCAGCTGCTACAATCGGCATCGTCACCTCAGCAATCAATTGGAAAGCATGTCAAAAAAGATCCGTGACACATCGTCATTAAGAGCCCCGCAAGGAAGCCTTAATCCCTAAAGCCCTAAACCGCCTAAACCCTAAACCCTTAACATACAAGGATTTCTTATATGGCCCTCTGCCCTCAAGGCCTGAGCCTCCAGGGACCCTCAACTCTGTAATTCTGGCCCCGACACAAGACTGGGACCAAGCTGTGCTTGGGCGAATTTCTTTAGATTCCTTATAAACACTGCAAACCCAACTCCACAAGCAGTAAAGCCAAGTCGAAACTCTCCTTGCCCTTGCGTCCTACTTGTCGAGGTATTTGCTGTCCGAGCACTTCGCGCAACTCGCACGTGACCGCACGGCGGAGCGAGATCCCACCTTCCACCGCATGAAGGCCGCGCCGGTTAAGGGCTACGGCAGAGAACTGGGAAACCATTGCAGGGTTGGAGGGTCTCAGGGCTTAGGGCTGGAGGTTAAGAGTTTAGCGTTTCGGGGGGATCTGCGGCCATGCTGAGAGATCTGTAGGGACGTCTCTTGTGTTGCTATTGTAGCATGTCTGTTTTATCATCGGAGGGTCATCCATCCTAATTTCATAACGGCCAAATGAACATCTTCGATTCTCCAGCCGCCACCGACCCCCTCGGACCCCAGCTGCTTGTAAGGTGGCTACAGGTCCTGAATCCCTACATGCACCTTCTATAATTGAGTTCATTGTCTAGGGTTTCTGGTTATAATCCATATCCAATTAGCCTACTACCTAGGTTGCTGCGCTTCTAGTGCCACAAGGCCTTGACAGCGAGGCTTCTGACATTATGCTTGCCTTAGATATGTCGATGCTTGTCCTCTTTCTGGAAATTCTGGTATGGTTCTGTTTCAGAATCTTTAAGTTTTAAGGCTTCATGCAGAATTCTCGGTCCGCTTGGCTCTTCAGATTTGGCGAAAGGGGCTTGGTAGGGCTTGGGGTGTGGAGCTGCGGACATAAAGTTAGGGCTTAGTATTCACGATGCCTAAGCCCTAAACCCTAAGCCCAAAACCTAACCCCGTACACCCTAAACCCTGAACCGTGTAAAACCCTAACATTTCCCATGCAGGCAGCTTTCTGGCTAGAGGGCGCTCCCATTGGCGCGGACATCCAATGCCCGCGCGACGGAAGACTGGGCTGTGCGTTGGTGGACTGGCTTCCGCCTTCTGAGAGGTGTCGATCGCTAGACCTCCAGCTTACTATCTAGTAGGTTACTGACCTGATTATGAAACCCTGGGCCTATAACACCAAAATAGTAGGATTCATATAGGGAACCCTAATAATGGCCCAAGGTTTCTTAACCAGGTTCCTACATTAGTATGTACTTCAGTAGCCCATTATGTACGTAACTGGAGCCTCGGGGATTACAGATAAAGTTTGCTGTAGGAGATTCGGGTTAATAGTATCTCTAAGGGTCCAAATAGGGCCCAATAATTAGGTACTCGGGTTTAGGATAGTAGTTAGGTAGATCAATATTTAAGAGAGTATATGATTATTAGGTACTTGGACCCTTAGGGTATAGGTGTTATACATGGTATAAGAGGTTTCTGAAATGGAGTTGAAGGGTTTCCATGTCAACTAGGGCTTAGGCATTTGCCCAGCAGGAGGGAGCAGACGCATTATTTGTCGTGGACGTGGCTGTACCCAGGCTTCATCCACATCAATTTCTTGTTTAGGGTTTCAGGTTCAGGGTTTTTTTCTCGTGTCTGTTGCCGTCGGTGGCATGAGGAGAGCTTCGCTGTTCATCTATTCAAGCAATCATGGACTTCTTCTAGATGGGAGTTTCCGAAAATATGGGACCCTAATATAGTACCCTAAATAATAGCATCCTTATTATAAGGACTCCAAAATAAGGTAACCCGAATTTTCGGAAACTCCCATATAGGGAGGCACCCTCCGACTTCGGTGCGAAGGTACAGCTTGGAGGAGCTCCGAAGCTCCTTGGACACCTTTGCCGGCAGCATCATGGAAAGTAATCAAGTCTTCTTCTACATGTGCTTCTTCGTGAACAACCACTTCAGAGCACAGGTACATGGCGATGTTTCTGGCGGTCAGGACACTTCTAGTCTTGCATGCCTTTTTTGCCTGCATGGGTTCATAGGATGCATGTTTACTGCTTTAGCTCCTCTCTTATATAACTCGAATGTGACCTGGCGAAAGACGCTGGTTCCAGAGTTTTTCTTCACTGGGGTTTCCAGGGTTTAGAATTTAATGTAGGGGCCTTCATGATTAGAATACGGTTTTGGGGGTTGCCTCATATAAGTATAGTTTACTATACCCCCAAACCCTATTCCAAAAAATAAGGCCCCTACAGTAGCGCTTTCGGGTCCGAGGTGGGCTTTTGGTGGTTTAGTGTTCAGGGTTTATAGGGTTTTGGGACTTGGACCCAGAGTAGGCCCTTATTCCCTTTTTTTAGGGTTCAGGTTCCCTGATAAGCCCCTTTAAACCAAAAAGGGCACCCTTTCTATTCCTAGGTTACTCTTGGGTCTAGGGGACTTGGTTGCTGCTCCTCCAGGACCCGGAGCAAGCCGTCAAGCCGAACCTGAGACAAACGGGCTGTATGCTGGCAGTTCTGAGCAGCTGGCATACTCCGGTGTACTTCACGCGGCTTCTCAGTCTAGATTCGTTATGGTTTCACCTGGCTTCTCCTTAATCTGCCTCTCCACAGCAGCAACGCCTCCGCCAGCACGCGCTCCAGGCTACGCTTCGAGGCTTTGGTCGCTCCTGCATTTAAAGCCTGGCAGCGCAAGCATACAATAGGCAATCCGCAACTTAAGCTTGAACGGCTCTGTGCTTCCAAACTTCCCTAAACCCTAAACCCCACCTTAATTCCCAAACCTGAGCTCCCACATCCCCACACCCTGAAGCATGTAGCCAACTCACCGGAACGGTTAGGTTGTGGACGATCTATGAGCAGTCCGCTGCGTTGAGCATGGGTGTCCCTGTGACGTTTGTGATGACGCCGGCTGCGATGGCCTTCCATGCTGCAGTTTGCACTGTTTTGGAATTTGGGTGGTGAGTCGTAAGTCGCAAACCCTGATGTTTTGAATTTGGGATTTGGCCTCGTCTTGAGAAGTAATTATTATATTCCCTGAAATCTTCAAGCTGCCCTTAAACCTTTTTAAACCTGGAATTTTGAACTATATCTTGATCTTGACATGATAAAGGCGATGCACCCCTATACACTCAGCGCTCACCTTGGAGCCATTCCCTCCACTACCACACCAGGGATGAAGCAAAAGGATCGGTTGTCTAGTATCTTCTGAGGGCTCCCTCACATGGGTGGTTGTCAAAATTAGGGTCCCTTTTTGGGTCCTTCTTATTTTCTGCGGCACCGAATATTTAGGGTACCCAAAAAGGGACTTTAGTTTTGATTACTACCCATATGAGCACTAAAGACGGCCCCAGAGCCCGAGCCCAGTACTTTCCCAAGGGCTCCAAGTACACAAATACTACCTACTTTGAGGTCTAAAGTCTTTTTGTTTTGGGGTTCCCTTACTAAAACTGAGTATTAGGAAAAAGGGTACCCTTACTGTAAAGGGGCTACCCAGGAACCTAGATAGTACCTACTTTGGGCTATTTGGAGCCCGAAATGTTTAAAGCGTCACAACACGATGTTGGCAAGGACTCCCTTCAACGGTACATCCTCACTGACCGAGCGGCTTGGGAGGACCCCGAAGTCAAAAGGACAAGCTGGGTTCTTTTTTAAGCAATAAAAAATAATCTACCATAATAGGGATCTATAGTATACAGTATGGTGTCAAGTAGTTTAGTTCAGGTTACCATAATCGGGCCAATAGCTATCTATAGTATAGTAAATACTGGGGCTTCCTGATTCTGGTAACTTACCCAAAGGCTCCATGTACCTTTATAGTAGATACTTAAGCCTTAAAGGGGTCCCTAGGTAGGTACTTTAAGGCCTAAGTATCTACTATATGGGTACATGGAGCCTTTGGTTTAAGGATTTGTTTCGATTCGAGAGCGAGACTTAGAGTTTAGGGTTTAGGGTTTGGGTTTAGGGTTTAGGGTTTTCGGTTTAGGGTTTAGGGTTTTCGGTTTAGGGTTTAGGGTTTAGGGTTTAGGGCTGATTGCAAGGCTTGAGGTACAAAGTGGAAGAAGAAGCTTAGGTTTTCGGGCCCCACTGGGCTGTAGCGTTCTTTGCTGGGACTTTGTGCTAGCTCTGTTAGGTCCAGGCTACGGGTTCTAACTCTTCTCGCCGTGTCTTTTTCCGAGTGTAGCTGCTGCTGACAGCATCAGGACGTCCAGGATTGCGTGGGCAAGATCGACAGTGCAGGTGCAAGGGGCTACAGGATAGAACCATCACAGTCACTAGCCGTACACGTTATACTTGCAGCCTCCATGGTAGTTTCTGTTTTTGCGTTACATCACAGGATCCTAAATATCAAATAGGTCAAACCCAGAAAAGCAGCTACAAGAGAAACTTTCGGACTGTAGGTAGTGTCTGAATATTCCTTGAGGGCGCATCCTAGACTCTGGTTGGTAACTGGGGAGTGCGTCAAAGTTCTTAGAAAGCATTTCTAACATCCATGATGCTACAACTATGATTTTAAACAATCGCTGTTGCTATTATGGTTGTAAGAGCGCTTAAGAATGGTTCAAGGTTGCAGGGTACCAAGAATCCTCAGAGAACCTTGTGGAACCATACCGAAAATACTTACTAGGGAGAGCTGGGGATTACTCGGATACATACCCTAAGCCCAATCCCAAAACCGCTCTACCCTAAACCCTACCTTAACCCTGAAGAACCTGCCGTTTTAAGGACCTATATAAGGAAATCATAATAAGGAACCCGAAAAAGGTAGGTTCTTCAGGGTTAAGGTAAACCCTATAAGCCCTAACCTTGGGCCGCCTCACTTAAGGATCCCATTGCAGATGTCTTGCCATTGGTGTCTCCTAAGCCACAGCTCTTCCCTTTGCCCCCAGGTGCAAGGGCGAGCGACCCCGAAGATGAGAAGCGATTACGATCTGCTCTCCAGGAGACGGTTGGTGGGAGAAGGGTTTAGAGCCCAGGAGGGGAGGGGGGGAGGGGNGGGAGGGGGGCAGGGGGGGAGGGGGGGAGGAGGAGGGGAGGGGAAGCTTTTGGGTTTAAATGGTTTTGGAGTACAATACTTAATGTGGTTTTGACTTGTTCCTTAAAGGAACCATTATGCCATTATGCAATACTAGTGTACACTTTTTCTTTCTGGTTACTGTAAAGCCCAGGTTAAAGATTGAGGGTTGGGGGTTTAGACTTCATGAGGTTTCTTGGGGTATAAAGCTTCGTAGTACCGTAGGAGAAGAGCTTCATTAGGTTTTATTAGGGTTTGAGGGTTTAGCCGTGTAGAAACCGATTTCGGTTTAAGTAAGGGTTTGGGGCTTAGCGTTTAGGGTTCAGGGCCCTACATCCAAACTACGACGTCCCGAGCCCTAGATTTCCTAGATGCATCAGAAGGAGGAGGGCGGATTCGATTCCGTCAATACGCAGCTGTCCAGCTCTTTCCTGGCCTGGCTGGAGAAGTCAGCGCAAGAAATGCTACCTGCTGGGTATTTTGAATTTTGGATGTTTGGTCTGCAGCTTCGGAATGCTGATCAACTTGAAATTGTCTTTCGGGTTTTGGGCAGTCGTCTGTGGGGCTTTCAGGCCCTGACCTTATACCCATAGGCCCCATAGTAGTTCCTTTTTGGGATTCCCTTATAAGATTCTAAATACACCATGGAATCGGACATTGCGCCTCAACTGACGGCATCACGGCCTTGAGTGAAGGGTCAAGGGCTTCATGCTGGTTGCGGCGAGATTGTGAGGCTCGTGGTTCAACTTTCGAAATAGAATGCCGTTATGTCAAACGTGGCCTGAGTTTCAACACGCGCTCCAAACTTTGTCCCGTAATTCCGGTCCCAACCCCTCTTTTTTGAGAGTTCGATGTTGGGAATAGAACAGTCGAAATCTTAGCAGTCGAATGTTCTGGCCGAAAAGCAAACCGTTTCGGATTCGAGCTTGGGAGGATGAGGTTTAGCAGCTCGGCACACGGCATAGTCCCGGCGAAACAAGGCGAACATAAGGCACAAGTTCCGAAAAGTAAGGCATACCGCAGGCATACATAAATTTTAAGTCTAAGTGTCGAACGACAAGCCACAATAGCCTTACTAAGTCCAAGAGCCAAGTTCCTAGACCGCAGTCCCTGAACGACCCTGCCCATGGCCTGAATCCCGATTCCTACCCCCTAGCAAAAGCACAAAACCCCAGAGCTGTCGAAGAGTCGATGCCTGAGCAAAAGAAGTACACATCCAGACACAACCCTACGAACCCCAAACTCCTGACCCTTCAATCACGCAAACTTAAAATCCTAAACCGCAAGCCCCAAAGCAGCAAAACAAGCACGCTAGAGCCTCAACAGTTTCCGTGGGCAGTCTCCAGAAATTCGCGACGGGGTCTGTTGCTCACAGCACGATGGGGTTTGGAATTTGAGAATTTCGAAGGGTTGACGTATAAATCTCATAAACTACGATGAGGGGCCGACCGAAAAACATGCGTCGCGCGAGCTTTAGGGTTTGGGGGCTCAGGCCTATAGTTTAGAAGGGTAAGCGTTTAGGGGTTTGGGGTGTAGGATCTATCCATACCCGCCACGGTTCCCATAGAAGCCAGACCTACTTTGGGACGGAATGTTTTGGACGCTGCTACCAAAATAATGGGCCTCCTAACCCTGCCTCACGGGTTCACTCCTTATCCTATAGGATGTCGGGTGCTCTTACGCTGCATGTCGACAAAACCAAAACGCCATGATATGAGGACTGCTTGAAAGTTGGGAGTATTTGTGAACCCGTCCCTAAACCCCTAAACCCTATACCGACCTGTCAGCTAACCCAGGCTTCGGCGCGAGAATGCCACGGAGCTAGTTCTTCCGGACGACATTTGCATCACCGTCCCTGGATCCATATAGCAGATATAGTTTGGCCTTTAAGTACTTGTTTAAGGGACTACTAAGTATATACTAGATCAGTATATGGAGCCGTAACCCTAAACCCATGTAGGGCTAGTACTCGTAAAGGCACCCCTACAGAAACGTTATGGGTACTACACGGACCATATACTACATGGACTGTCAGGGGTCTCGGTTGTATATACTGTCAGTTCTATTCGGATCCTACTGAAGCCGAAGCCGAGAAAACACACACAGCACCCCGAAACCGGAAACCCGCAGGTAGGCCCCAAACCCTAATCCCCAATGCTTAGACCCTAAACCCTAAGCCCTTTGCACATGCGAGGTGCATGAAGACTTCGTTTCCGTCTGACGTCATGAAATTCTCGCAACACCACACGGAAAGGCGCTGAGAAGAGATGAGGAGACTTAGTTGTTCAAGAACTTTCGGGACGATGCACGTGTGAATCATCATAAAGGCTCGAGTACTTGGAATAGATTTGGGGGTCATAATAAGGTTTTAGAATTTAGGATTTTCGGAACCCTAAACCCTAAACCTTAAACCCTAGACCCTAAGATAGTACCCTATATGGTAGGATCCTTATTATAAAGACCCCAAGCTAAGGTACCCCCCTAAGTTTCGGAAGACCACCAGGGTGACTCTAGACCCAACCATTAGTAAAACATATTACTAATAATTACTTATTTGGATTCTTAGGAGCATTAGTGTTATTCTTATTCTTAGTATTATTCTTAGTACTATTCTTATTACTATACACTCTTTCTCAGGAAGCAGTTTGCAGCTGCCCTCCTGTATGGAGCTGGCGCCCAGCTCCCGTCTGTTTTGGAAGTCCATGGGGTTTGGTTAAGGGTTTCGGGATTAGGGTTTTGGGACTCCCTAAACCTATCCCATTTTGGGGGGGCTCCTTATTTAATTACAGTATGGTGGGCCCCAAAACCCTATTCTAATTATTAAGGCCCCTATATAAACCTAATCCCTGGTTTAGGCTTTAAACCTTAGGGTGTAGGGTTTAGGGATGGTACAGCATCGGGAAGCCCATTCCTCAATCCTTGTGCTTGTCTGGTTTGGGGTTTGGGTCTCGGAGCCACATCATGGACTTCCGTGCGGTTAATGCTCGACCTGCATGTCACCACTGAATTAGCTGTGATTGCCTGGACTGGCCTCTTTTCCGAGCATGGCATGCGTGTGCTCAAGCAAACTGCCGTGCTCTTAGGCTTGCACCACAAACCTAACCCTGCGAATCCTGAACCGCGACGCTCGCAGCGCCCAGCCCTAAACTCCAAACCGGTATGTCTGCACAGCATGAGTACATACATGCCACTGGCTTCCGGAGGACAGGAGATCAACTCAACAGCTGCCCCAAGTGGGGTTTTCGAACTCCACCAATTCAATGCTGTGGGTTTCTGGCCGGTGGGGCTGGGGCTTCTAGTAGTAGAGGTGGTAACATGGTTACCCTTTCTGGTACTTTAGTCTCTATATAATATGAGACTATCCGAAAATAGGGGACCCTAATAATTATAATACCCTAAATAGTAGGATACTTATTATAACGACCCCTGAATAAGGTACCCCTCATTTTCGGAATCTTCCATATACTCACAAAGACCCTAAACTCTAAACCCTGAACCCTAAACCCTGAACCCTAAACCCTAAACCCTAAGCCCTGAGTTGGGATTCATGGATTGGGACTTAGTTCCTACCTGCAATGCACAACAAATGAGAAGTTGGGTACCCCATACAGTAATGGTTGGATAATATTCATAATATACATATAATAGGACCTTATGGTAGCCTTATTATAGACTGTTACTGTATGGGGGCAGTACCCAAATGAGAGGTACGTTGGGATCTCAAACGTGCGTCGCCGGAAAAAGGCAGAGCACAAGAATCCCCGCAAGCAGCCGGGCTCCGAGTTCCGAGTTAGGGGGTCTTGGATTGAGAAGTTTCTGGGATTCCCAGAGAGCCCAATGCCCCTTAATTAGGCAATATACCTTAAATTATAAGGGGCTTCATATTAAGATATAACATATATTCCTTAATTAAGGGGTATTGGGCTCTCTGGGTTGTGAAGTTTCTGTGCGTAAGAGCTTCTGAGTGTCAGGGTTTACCGTACCAAATCGAGACCCATGGTTTGTTTAATGGCTTTGTGTTTACATTTCCCGGGTCCATGTGCGTGGCCTTAAATTAAGAAGGCGCGAAATTGTGTAGGCCAAATCTACTGTATGGGTACATGGACCCTTACAGTTCTGGCATCGTGGCCACAAGACAGGTTGACCCAAACAGTCACCTGGAAACCGTTGTCTGCAACCCTTCAATCTCCCTAAACCCTAAACCCTAAACCCTCAAACATACTCCAAGCCGAAAGCCCGAACTTTGCACAAACCCCGAAATCCCAAAGCCCAAACCCTAAACGTAAGCAGTAAACCCGCTGCTTCCAAGCCGTTTCTATTCGAAGCTCGTGTGCGTCTGCAGCCGCTTGGCTGGCCGCCTATATCGATGTTGGGTTCAGGGGTTAAGTGGGTTTCACATGGCCTTGGTGTAGCATGAAGCTGTGTAAGCAGACGTCATTAAGTAGTACACGTAGATCGCTAAGCAAGAAGATTCCGTAAATCCGCAAGCCCAAGCCTTGTTTAGCTGGGGTGGAAGTAAGGGCTTCCCTGCCTTCACATGTGGAGCTGGGTGCTGCTACTCTGCTGCCGGCAGGCCAGTTCCCCAAACCTACAATGCCCTGTAAACTCCATGAGCCCTAGTCCCGACCCCTGTACAACCGTATGCCCTTTTCACCCGGCAAAACCCTAACTCAAGCTTTCTAGGTGGCCTGCCCTTTCTTTTCGCATACCTAACATGAACATGGTTAGAAGCTTCAGCATTATCAGACAGCCGCAAGCCCCCAAACCAAGAAAATCCTAAGCCCACAAGCCCTTCGGATACCTTGCAAGCAGCCAAAACCCCGAACTTTGAACTCTAAATCCGCAGGCTACGCCCTGAACGTTAAATTATGAACCCCGAGCACAAAATCCTTCAAGCCTTAAACCCGAAACGCTTAAATCCCAAACACAAAACCCTTGCAAACATTAAACCCCAAACCCCACACCTCTTTCGGGACAGGCGCTTGGACGACGAAGTTTCCTGGAGAGGCTCTCTGCAAGAGCAACGAATGCGATGAGCGCTCTAGGATTTCATGCAGGGGCCCTCAATTCAAGGTTAGACGAATAGGGTTGTGGGGCATACTTCTTGAAAGGTATGAATTTAATGGAAACCCTGAGGAATCATCGTGGAAACTATTCAGGCTTCAATCAAACTTGAGATTCTCCCCGGGATGAGGTGTTAGGTCATGCGGTTTCGGGGTGTGGGATGGTTTGGCCTGCTAGGGTGTAGAGTGTAGTGTAGTGGATTCAGGGCATGTTGGGGCTTGGAGGCCTTTAGGGTTTTAAGAGGCTGTGTATTGAACAAACTTGCGATAAAGGATAATGCGTTTAATATTTTGGTTTAGGGAGGTTTAATTTTTTTTGTGGTTTAGGAAGGTTTTATAGATGTCTTGGCTTTTTAAAACTCTAAAAACCCTAAACCCTAAACCCTAAACCCCTAAACCCCTAACCCCCTAAACCCTAAACCCTAAACCCCTAAACCCTAAACCCTAAACCCCTAAACCCCTAAACCCTAAACCCTAAACCCTAAACCCTAAACCCCTAAACCCTAAACCCTAAACCCTAAAAGCCCTAAACCCCTAAACTCTGAAATCTGCCCCAAGTTTTGGCAGGTCAGAACTTCGGGATGCCCTGGTGACCTGGGAAAGGAATGTGTCCGCGAGGTGGGCTTAGGGTTTAGGGTTTAGGGTTTAGGGTTTAGGGTTTAGGGCTTAGGGTTTAGGGTTTAGGGTTTAGGGTTTAGGGTTTAGGGCTTAGGGCTTAGGGTTTAGGGTTTAGGGCTTAGGGTTTAGGGTTTAGGGCTTAGGGTTTAGGGTTTAGGGTTTAGGGTTTAGGGTTTAGGGCTTAGGGTTTAGGGTTTAGGGCTTAGGGTTTAGGGCTTAGGGTTTAGGGCTTAGGGTTTAGGGTTTAGGGCTTAGGGTTTAGGGCTTAGGGTTTAGGGCTTAGGGTTTAGGGTTTAGGGCTTAGGGTTTAGGGCTTAGGGTTTAGGGTTTAGGGCTTAGGGTTTAGGGTTTTTTATTGTGTAAATAGGGGCGTAAACCATTAGAACCGGGTTTTGCGGGTATATTCCTAGATTGACGAGCCTTAAGGAATAGTCTTTCAAACGTTCCGACCCCTTTATTCCAACTTCGACTAGTTGAGCAAATCCTTGATCCCAACTTCTGCTCACTGATGCATGCGAATTCGCGTGCGGCCATACGGACCTGGCAGAATCTCAGAACAGACACCCTGAACACCTAACCCTAAACCCTACACCCCTAACCCCCTAAACCCTAAACCCTACACCCCTAAACCCCCCTAAACCCTACACCCTACACCCCTAAACCCCCCTAAACCCTAAACCCGCCTGTCTTTAGCCTTGGCTGTTAAACGCGGTGTCAGGCCAAGGCCGTCGTGGTAGTTCTGGAAGATCATAGCTTCGAATTTGGAATTCTCGTCCAAAGCCAGGTTTAGGGTTTAGGGGAGTCTTTGGGAGATTATGAGTTGCTTAGACTAGGGTTTGGGGCTAAATTTGTGTCTAGTATATAGTTTTGCAGGGGCAGGAAGGGTAGGAGACTTCGGGTTCCTATGCGAACCAAACGTCCCAACCCCTCTGCGCAGGACCGAGTTGACCGAAGACTCTTCCTCCTTGTTGCGACAGATTTTCTTTTGGTGTTGGGGTTGAGGGTCAGGGTTTAGGGTTCAGGGCCCTTTAAGGGTTTATGATTTTCCTCTGGAGACGTTGTATCTTCGCTCACACCAAGACCGAAGTTTTCCTCGTGGACAGCGCCGATTTTTGGTCGCTGTCTTGGGGGTGAGGGTGTGCTCGCCCGTAGCCGAGGACTTTGGCAACATCTCGGAATGGGACATCTCTGCCATTTCCAGCATGAGTGGCTGCCTAGATGGGACAAGCTGATTTTGCTTGGTTTTGAGTTGTATCGATACTTAAATAAATCCTATACCTGAATCTATATCTATGTCTATAACACAATGTATAGATCGTCAGCAAAAAGCACCGAACTTGTATATCAACCTCAGCCACAACACGGTCAAAGCAGCACCACCAACAAGACAACACAGAGAACAGCCCAATACAGCCGGAACCCACAGAATGGAGTCTCAACTTAGAGGGTCGGGGGACTTAGCAAGTAGGTAGTAAGTAGGCTTATAAGCACCTTAAAAGGGCTCCTAACTCCCCTAAACCCTAAACCCTACACCCTAAACCCTAATTGGGGTCATGGATTCTCAAGCGAACCTCCCGCACCGAGGCCTCTTCGCTGGCCTGGAGAACTTCAACGAGGATGTGACGGCTTGGCAGACCGCGCAAGTGATCGATATGAGCCCCAGTCGAATGTTTTTGGGTCGTAATAAAAGGGCCGCAATCAACGGTTACGGTTCTGATTTAGGGTTTAGTATCGATATGAGTCCCAGTCGAAGGTTTTTGGGGTTTAGGGCCTTTTCGGGCGCAGTAAGGGCTACAATCAAGGGTTACGGTTCTGGTTTAGGGTTTGAGTAGTCCTGTTTAGGGCATAATACAAGGGCCACAATCAAGGGTTACGGTCCTGGTTTAGGGTTTTCAGTAGTCCTGTTTAGGGCTTTTGGAGTTTAGCAGGGTCACTAAATGAGCCGCGGTCGACCCGGGCTTACTTAAACTAGGACCTAGCGTAGGCCCGTATTTTGGGTTCAGGTTCCCTTATAAGCCCCTTTAAACCAAAAAGGGCACCCTTCTAGTTCCTAGGTTACTCTTGGGTCTAGGAAGGGTTTCTCCAAGGGTTTAGGCGTTTGGGACTCATCCTCGCTACATAAGGGTTTAGGGTTTTGGGATTAAGAGGTGTGTCAGGCTACCACAGATTATGATTGATTATGATTCATGACTTAGCCCTAGCTTAATATCTTTTTGCCTAGTAGTAGAGCAGGCAACCTTTAAACCTTTTTGGGATACTATAAGCCCTCTATATTCCCCAAACTTAGCCTACCCCCAGGATACTCGACAACTAAGTTAGTATTATATGGACCCTCTGAGGTTTAGGGATTGAGAGGAGGTTCCGAGCTTCCTTTGGGGGAAGTCAGGGGTTAGGGCTTTGGGGCTTACCTGTGGATGCAAGAACCTACCGGTTAGTGGGGTATATGAAGGATCACGACCTGCTATTCTGTCCCTAAACCCTAAACCCTAAACCCTATGCCGTCAAACTAAACAAAGCTGAGCCGAGCGCTCTCTCAGGGTGCTGCTGCACGGCAGACTCTAAACCTTGAGCGCAAAAGCCCTGAACCCTAAAGGAGCCCGTAAAGCAGGACGCCCCAGGTACCCTTTAAAGGGCTCTAGTATTTCTCATTAAGAGGTAACTCGGGGCTACAATAAAGGGTAGTTGGGGGGTCTAGGAAGGAACCCTTCGAAGGGCACCTTGAAGCCTTGACCATCCCAACCCTAAACCCTAAACCCTCTCTGAAAGCCTTAAAGGAACCCTTAAAGAAGCCTTAAAGGAATCCTTAAAGGAGCCTTACAGGAGCCTTAAAGAACACCAGAGACCATAACCCTAAATCCTGAACGGCAAAACCCCTAAACCCTAGGATCTAAACCCAAAGTGAAACACATTTAACCCTAAACCGCAAAAACCCCAAACCATAACCCAAGGGTCTTACTACATATATAATAGATTGCAGGATTTCTACATAAAGGATTTTATTATGAGTTGGGGAATTATGCCCCGTACCAGTACCTAGGACCCTTTGGGACAGCCCAAACCCTCAACCCCTAACCCTAAACCCTTAGCCCTAAGCCTGAACCCTGAACGGCCAAACCCCACAAAAAACCCTAAAACTGCAATTAGCCCAAAGTAGGTATCATTTATAGACTTTAGACCCCGAAGTATGGGTACTATTTGTAGGCTTGGAGTCTCACGGAAAGTCAAAAAATCTACTAAACCCTAAACCGCAAAACCTAGCTTGGAAAGGCCCCTTAAAGCAAAACACGCAAAACCCCGAACCCGAAAAACCCTAACCCCTTAAACCCTAAACCTCTAAACTCTCAACCCCTAGTAACCCCCAAACCCTGAAATCCGATATGGGAGTTTCCGAAAATTAGGGGTACCCTAGGGTTCCTTTAAAGGGTTACTCTAAGGGTACTCTAAGGGTTCCCTTAAGGGGCTACCATAAGGGTTTGGAGTTTCCGAAAATAGGGGGTACCTTATTTTGGGATCCTTATCATAAGGGTCCTACTATTTCGGGTACTACGGCTGATGGACAAAATCCTGCATGACCCTAAGGACCCTAAACTATGGGAATTATGGTATATTCCTTATAATGGGTAATGCAGGATTTTGTCCATCAGCCGTATATTAGGGTCCCCGGTTTTCGGAAACTCCCATATGGAATCTCTTAAAGCAGAGCCGAGGAGCTTCCTCTTCGCAGGCGCTGTAACCGTGGGGCGATAGGGGTCCCTTAAGGGTACCACAAGGGTTCTTTTCAGGGTTCTATAAGAACTATAGAGTAGAATGAAGGGGGTCTATATTCGGAGCTACTATCATGATTTGGGGTAGTATCCCCCATAACGATACCCAGGACCCTTTGGGTGTACCAAGGGTTCCTTCAGGGGTGACTGGGGTTGAGGGGTTTAGGTTTTGGGGTTCTTTTAAGGGTTCCTTTAGGAGTTTTAAGGGTTTCGGGGTTAGGGCTTACTCAGGCCTGTTTAGGGTTTAGGTTTTGGGGTTCTTTTAAGGGTTCCTTTAGGAGTTTTAAGGGTTTCGGGGTTAGGGCTTACTCAGGCAGGACGCTTTAGGGTTTGGGGGTTTAGGGGTTTGGGAGTTTAGGGTTTAGGGGTTTAGGAGTTTAGGGTTGAGGGGTTTTGGATGTTGGGGATTTGGTGGTTCGGGTTCAGGGTTTAGGGGCTTTTAGGTGTTCAGGATCTCGCTTCTTTCTTCAGGGACTTGTCACCAATGCCTGTTAAGTCAGGATTATCCTGCCGCAAATATTCCCTGTGAGTTGTTATAAGATTATAAGCACGATATAAGGTTTAACCCTTGGTTCTGCTTTCTTGTCTGTCTCCTTTTGCAATCCTAAAGCTTAAAGTTTCGCTTGTTAATTACTATCATATTGCGCACGCTCTTCACAGACGGCGATGATCACGATGCCTGCTCTTAACCCGTAAGGAACCCTCAGAAGGGAATCTTCGCTGAACCCCGGATTGCCGAAAGTTTTGCGCTGAGTTTCTGGTTCAGGGTTCGGGTTTAGGGTCGTTAAGCCGAGGATTCCATGTCTTGCATTCTGCGACCTTCGAAGAGCCCTTACATGCTTAATCTTAAATCTGAAAGCACTACCCAGAGATCCCAATACCCCTTAATTAAGGAATATACCTTAAATTATAATAGGATCCCTAATATGATTTAAGGTATATTCCTTAAATTTAAGGGATATTGGGTTCTCTGGTTACAGCCCTTAAGGTAAAACCCTAAACCCTAAACCCTAAACCGAAGCACTATATACTCACTATACGCCTTGAAGTCGCAGACCATCAGACCCCCAACCGACTTGTTCGTCCACCCTACCCCCGACACTTTGTCATAGTTGGGGAAAATTTTAAATCTTTATGGGTACTTAAAGCCAATCAGGAATACAAGTTTAAATGTAAATCCTATCCCAACCATGAACTAGGACAGTCCTGAAATCTGAATTCTACTTGCAGTTTCACTCGCCTGGATCGCGTGACGCCCTCGCAAACCCTGTCGTCCTCTCAGGCCGACAAACTAGACCCCAGTCTGTTGAGCTGAGAGTTCGTGTCGAGGTGTACTATCGTGTTTACGAGCATGTGTGTATGTCTGGGAGTGCTCATGTATGTATGCATGCATTCGTGCACCAATGTATGCATCTACAGTTGACTCTGTACAAGTAAATAAACAAATAAACAAATAAATAAATAAATATATATATATATATGTTCTTGAGTCTAAACCTATATGCATAGTTATGTGTATATATATATATATATGTAGACCTCTATATTTTCATTTGTGTTTACAAACTCTCTCCTCCAATACTTCGTCCCGTAAGCTGCCAGCAGTACAGGTGCCTCGTCCTTCAATCGATCTCTCAGTTCATGGTCCACCTCGAAGGACTCTCGGCTTATGTGCGCGTACATGTATTCATATATATATATACTAAATATAAACATATATATATATATGTATAAAGATGTAATTAGATTACCTTTGACACTCGTAGTGATATGACCACCTGAAAATTGCAATATATATATATATACACATATCTGTATACGTACCTTTTATATTCACATATACGCATATATGTGAGAGTGCACACAGTTTTTTGTTACATATCTGTATATGTGCAGTCAACCTACATTTACATATGAGTAAACAGATAAATATGGATGCATGGATGTATGGACATAGGCATGTATGGTTGTATGTATGGATGGATTGATTTATGCATGTATGTGTGTTTGCATGCATGTATGTATGTATGAATGTCTGTAGGCACATGCATGTAGGCATGCATATGTATACATACATATACATATACATATACGTATACATATACATATGCATATACATATACATATACATATACATATACATATACATATATATATATATATGCACGCACATACACGGGGCTTTAAGGTTTTGGGCTCTTGGGATGTATGGGGGGCGTTGTTTGAATTCCGGGTTGCTTATTGCAGGGTCCTTGTGTTGAGAATCCCGCTTGCTTTTCGGGGTCTAGATTGGGGCGCCTGGTTGTTTGAAACTACCAGTCCACATTACTGATAGTCAAAAGGGCCAGATTGCGGTGGTAGAGAGGGATCAATCATATAATTATGCCCGTTTAGGACCCTTCAGCAGGAACGCCGTGAGATTGGCAGCAGGAAATGTCGCTTCATTTCAGGGAATCCATGTGCAGTGCGTACCCTAAAGCCCGAAGGCCTATAAACCCTCAACCTCAAAACCCTGAACCCTAGAGCTTGGAAAGGTCGAGTAATTAGAGTTCCTTAGGGTTCCTGAATACTGTATATGTATATGTATGCAGATAGTCGTAGCCTAAACTAGTTTAGAAGCCTTTTCTAAATATTCAGGCTCTTATACTAGTCGTCTGCATAAATGAAGCGTTGTCGAGTTTGCAGAGTGTTTTCTTGTGTGCTGCTGGTCGGTGCAGAGTGTAGCTTCGGATACTCAGGAGGCTTACCCTAAAACCCTGAACCCGGCATAGTCCCTTTATAATCACAGTATAAGATGCCCGATGCACCCATCATAGTACAAGATGCCCGATGCACCCTAGTTTAATTATTCAGGACCCTGAGTTACCAAGGTGACCACCATGCGAGCCATGTTCTACAATGCCGCGGCATTCAATCAGCCGCTGACATCATGGGTGACCACAGCTGTGATAGATGCTTGCCTTGCATGGTGAGACATGTCACAGGAGTCCCTCAACCATATGATTTGTAGGGTTGAAATAAGTACCATGTCTGACAGCAGGGAGAAGGGGTATGTCTTCTGGTTGTGAACCCTGTAGTTCAAGCCACAGGGTTCGGGCCTTCATCGTTCCACTCATTGCTCCTGTGTTTGGCTGGGGGGCTGCGTCATTTTGCGGTTCAAAGTTGCAGGTGTCGGATGGCTTTTTCGGTCTTGCAAGACTGCTGGCAATGCGGGCCATGGTTATACTCTTGCGGGGCATTAGTGGCAGATCGATTAGTGGTAGCAGTCACAATGCCAGTAGGAGCAGTATCAAGTAACCGCTTCACATTGCCACAGGGCCCCAAGTACCTACATTCTTGGATACTTACCCAAGCCAGAATAGTAGTTCCTTCTATAGAAACCTTACATTATGCTATGTAGTAGGTACTTTCGCCCTTTGGCGTTCCAAGTGTTTCTCCCTTGATGGAGTCACCTTAGGGACCCAAAAAGCACATAAGCATAAGCATTTTATGGGGATATCCCTACCTTAATGGGCTTCATTATAAGGGGCGGGGGGGTTATATGGGATATCCCTATCCTAATTTTTGCTTATGTGCTTTCTTGGGGCCCTATCACCAGGATATGTCCTACCTCTTCTACGGGGCCTCTAGCTTCAACCAGCCCTTGGACACATGGAACACAACGCGAGTGACGGACATGAGCATCTTGGCTCGGAAATTTAACTACTTAGAAGCGGTTGCGGCTTCTGTTTCCGATGTTAAGGGGTGGTTGTTGAGGATAAACCAGTGTGATGATAAAGGGCTTTGGGCATGGAGCTGAATTCTGACTGCTTCAGGCGCCCAGTGTAGATGTTAAGCCTGCGAGCTTATCACTTGGCATGCGAGACCTAAAGTCAAGACACGTGTAAACCGTACGTCGTGCGCCTAAGCTCTGTGGAAGGGAGTGCTCGTATTCCAAGGTTACATGTTTTGTGGTGCCAGCGTGTTTGACCAGCCCCTCTACATGTGGACGACTTCCGCGGTGCAGAACATGAGTGGCATGTTCGAAGATGCCTGGGCTTTCAACAACAATTACGATGACACCCGCCCTATTTGGGGTCTCGGTCGCTCGTATGTTGATTACATTGATTATTAGCATCATGATATGGCATGGGCCCTTGTGCTTGATCCATTTAGTTCAAGTGCTAGCTGCCAGTTTCCCGTAACATAGGCGAACTGTATGGTATAAAAACTAATTCAGGCCCCTCTGTTAAGCAATAAGCCCCTCAAACCCTTCCTGCTCGTTCCAAAGTGTTCCGCAGGCTTGAAAGCCTACAGCGCAAACAACACGCTGCAGAATGTTGGAGGATGGGACACCAGCTCCGTACAGGACACTGGAAGCCTTGTTGAGCAAATCTGTTGCACTAAGGGTCCAGGTACCTGTATAGTCTAGTATATACATTCGGCTTAGAGTAGAGTTACTTTACAGCAATCCTTGTTTCGGTCAAAATTAGGCGCATGTACCAAGTCTCCAATTGCAACGGTCAGATACCTACTCGCCAAGCCTACTCCCTACGCCCCTATGCCTTTTAGTTTGGAACTCAGAGCCGTTTTACAGCAGAGTCAGCGTTCAGATTTATGGATTAGGGGTTATAGGGTAGAAAAGTAGGGTAGGGTTTAGGGTATGTAGGGCTTACGGTATATATGATTTGGGAATTTATCTTTTGGGGTTTAGGGGTGTCGGCATCTTGGCAGAAACACAATGATGACAAGACTGAGATCATAGCTCTCCCAGCTGGTATATATATATATATAAATACTACCATTCGACCATCCTAATTTTGGCCTTGGGGGGACCTTATTCCATACTCGTATATATATATAAATATGTAGATAGATGCACTTTCTTGGTCTACATAGACGCACGAAGACCAATCTGTCCGCCGTGCACACCGATCGTGCTCCTGGAAGAGCGGTGAGACAGTGATTAAGGGCAAGCTGCGATTACCAAAACCTACCTACGTTTTTGTAGGTTCTTATTCTAAGAAAAATGGCCCCAAAACCCTGTTCTAATTATTGAGGCCCCTATTAAACCCCGAACCCCAGTGGTTATGAGGACATGAGCTCCATGTTCAAGGGCGCTCGGGCTTTCAACCAGCCGATCGGGCGTTGGGTTACATCCGCCGTGACTTGCATGCGGAGCATGCTGCTAGGTTCCATTAAAACGAGTTTTCATTCGTAGCTTTGGTGCCACTAGCAGACTATTGGGCTTTGTGCCGTAGCTATGGCAGCTAGCAGGAAGAACCTAAAGCCCCAAACCTATCGGGAAGCAAGGTTCAGCGGTGCTACTGCCTTCAACCACCTTCTCTTGCACTGGGATGTGTCGCGGGTGACAGACATGAGCCTCAGCACTCAAGATAAAGCCCTTGTACATGTGTAGGTGAGTAAGCTTGTACATGTGTGCTTGCAGTCTACTCGAAAAGCCGGAGAATGACATCTCTGCTGTGTGTACTTCACAGCAGTGCCTTGTCGTCGCTGTCGCAAGAAAACAGCAGTGTCTGCTGAATTTGAAGATGCTCCTGCTTATGGAAGCTGTGTTCGACCTGGAAATCCTTTCCAGAAAGACTCAGGTTTCGTTGAAATAGATGTTCCACATAAACTCTTTACAAGTTAGTCGGTTTCTGTTCTCGCAGATACGGTGACCGCACTTCACTGCAGAATTTTGCGACTGCCCGGCAAGCTGTTGTTCTGGACGAGAGCAGGGACTTAGACATTGAGAACTGTTTCTTTACATTACTCTTGCAGGTGTTGACTAAGTTAGGTTGAAACCGCAACACGGGGCCTGGTTACAGGTTCAAGAAAAACTACGTCGGCTTTGGTGTTTCGGACTTCAGGTTTGCGGTTTCGGCACTTAGACCCTGAACCCCTGAAACCTGCAAAACCCTAAAACCCCTAAGCCCTAAATCCCTAAAGCCCTTAAGCCCCAAACACCAAGGAGCTCGAGAAGAGCTCAAGAAACAGCACTAAGGAGCTTCATGTTTGAAGGGGCCAGTTCTTTCAAGCAGCCGCTGTTCTTATGGAACACCTCCGCCGTCCGGATCATGACAGGCATGTTCCAGAATGCCAAGTTGCCTTGCCGACCTTGTTATTCTGGTTGTTGGAGTACCATACTTCAGTAAGTGTTTTTGGAACCGTCCCTTGAAGGAGCCACTTTGAAAAAACAACAACTTATACTACTTCTTTCTCCCTGCTTGCTTCAAAGTTCGTACTATTACACTTATTGCTATTGCTACTGTGGTGATCCATTGTGACGAGTATTCCATTGGTCACAACTTTTACTATTGCTACAACTATTGCGGCCTGTTCGACACGACATTAAATCTATCACGGATGTAACCAGTGAATACTAGCATACGACTCGCCACTATTACTGACACTCTTGGTGCTGTTTTCGCGACTATTACGGCTTTGGAGTCGTCAAGCGGAAACCTTTCCCCGTTTGGAGTTGTCCTTTTGGATTTTTGGCCAGCCCCTGACATGTATCCTGGTTCCCAAGCCCGAGCACCAGGGGAGTTTTAGATTGATCCTCTGGAGCCTGGCACAAAACGCCGAACTCTAAATTTCTGAGCCATCCGAACTACGGTTCTTTAAGCATAACCCTAGGCCCTGAACCTTAAACCGAGCTAAGGTTCTTTAACCACGTGCTCAGCTCTTGGAACGTCAGTGCGGTTCGCGACATGCGCTGGATGTTTCGGCGGGCGCTTTCCTTCAACCAGGCTTTGGATCTGTGGCCAGGCAACTGTTAACCCTTTAGGGTTTGTTTCAGGGTTTCGAGCTCATTCAACAATTCAGGAAGCCGCTGTGAAGTTTATCCCTAAACCCTGAACCTCAAAATCCTAAACATGCAAAGGATATGACACCCTTAACTCTAAACCCTAAACCCATTAACCCTGAAGCCTGTTCTTTTTTTCATAGGGACTGCGAGAGAAGTTCAGGTGGGACACAGGGAATGTCACAGACATGACCGGCACCTTGGGCGGAGGTAGGGCTTAGGAGTTTCGGTGTTTTCAATGCTTAAGTTTATGCTTTGGGGGTTTAGTTGAGTAGGGTTGATAGGGTTTGTGAGAAGGGTTCAATTTCGTGCTGCGGATCTGTGCGGTTTGGAAGGTTTGCAGGATTCTGAGGGCTTTACAGGGCTGGCCTTTGGGCTTAACTCCTAGGGTCCATGCACGTTGTGATCATATGGTTTTCTTTAAATTAGGTTCCATTTATCGGTCCCCAATGTAGTACGGCACCTTTATAATCAAGGACCGAAAAGGGACCCTAGTTTAAAGCACCACCCATAAACCCACCAACATAATAGTTTACCGCCCACGATCCGAAAACCAAGTCCCTCACCATTTTGTCTTGTGGACCGTCTAAACTACAACAAAGATAGCAGCCAGAACTTCAGAAAGCACCGGCCACCTCGAACCCGAAGGCCATTATCTTGGCTTGAAAAATTCGAGAAGATTTTTGGGGTATGTTATACTTTGTAGTCGTATAGCGACTATGGGGGAATGCATCTAACTATGTTGCAGCGCTGCGAAGCAGATCTGGAGCACCCCCAAATCATGCAAAGCAGCCACTTGATAGATTCTCAACCCTGATCCCAAAGGATCCATGTACCCAAATAGTATATACTTTGGCCCCAAAGTACCAATATAGAGACTACTTTAAGGCTTAAGTATATACTATTTGGGTACATGGATCCTTTGGGTTATCTAGGTATGGGTTGTATTCTATGAGTCGTAGGGGATATCTATCCACACCCATGTACATCCTACAGAAGTTCAATATGCAGCGTCTATCTGGGGTTCGCGGAGCAGTTAGGATGTAGGGTTAGTAGACCCTGAAGTCGTGTACGTGTGCTCTGCATACGTACATCAATTAGCAAGTGGTTCATTGGCTTATGGTTATGTTTCGATAATGAGGAAGCCAAATAGCAGAGATGCTACAGTTCGGGTTCTTGTTGTTGACGTTGGAAGTAATTAATTAAAGCGTCAAGATGAGATCACCGACAGGCAGAGATTTCCACACAGTACGGTGTCGGGTTTAGGGTGTACACTCTTCGAGATGTGATTGGAGCGCCTGCAGTCCTTATGCATGGCAGAGTCCTCAACTTCCCCTGCAGGCTTGGATTAGGGAACGTTTGCAGCTCAGGCATGTTCGAGGGAGCCATGGCCTTCAACCAGAAGATTGGTAACTGGGACACCTCCCGGGTCACGAGCATGGGAAGTATGTGCCTTGCACTTGTCCAAAGCTAGGTACCGAATTGGGATGATGTTTAACTTTCCTTAGTGTTTAATGTAGAGCCCTAATTATGAAAAATCGTTGGGGACTCTTGAAATCCACACTGAGACAGAGCTCTGCTGACTCAAACTTCTATGGGCCCCTACACTACGGTTGATGGACAAAATCCTGCATGACCCATAATAAGGAATATACCATAATTCCCATAGTTTAGGGTCCTTAGGGTCATGCAGGATTTTGTCCATCAACCGTAGCATTACAACAAAACTAATCCATAGGGTTCATGAATAGAAGTATGGCCAGTAAGGAAATATAGTAATATCAACACCAAATCCTGCTCTAATCACGAAGGCACTAAGGCCTCTATGACAAGTACCGAGACGCCAATGCAGAGTCAAGCCCTACCTGCAGCGCCAAGCCCTGCTAGATGGAAGTTTATGACCCCTTACCCTAAGGGTCCATGTGCCCAAGTAGTATATACATTGGCCTTAAACTACTCTCTATATGGGTACGTTGGGCCCAAAGTATGTGCTATTTGGGTACATGGACCCGTAGGATATGGGGATCAAAATATCCCAAAAGCCTTATATAGTATGTTCTTTGGGCCCAAACGCCTTAATAGATGAGTCCTTGGAGCCCTAGGGTTAGTTTTGGGGTATATAACGCCAGAAGCAGTAGGGGGTTTTGGATGCCGAAATCCTATACCCTAAACCCCTAAACTCTAAATTCCCAGGTATGAACTCCTTGGCATGAAGATCACCTAGCCAGTTTTTACGGGCCTTCAGGGAATCTCGGTAGTCCTCTCAGCGACATTCCTAAAAGCCCTAGATCCTAAATCTTGCAGTAGAAGCAAGCAAGTTGGAACATCATTGCCCTCATGCCCTTAAGGTAAAGTAGCGGCTATCCCAGCACTAATCTATGTTCCAACTTTCTAGGGTTCACTATAAACCCCATAAGCCCGGGCTTCAGAGTTCGAGGCTATGTCTTGGATCGCCATGTGGACTCTTGCAGAGTCAGGGTCAGTTGAAGGTTTAGGGCTTACTTCAAGGGGCAAGGGACTTAGTAAGTAGGTTATAAGTAGAGTTACAAGTGCCCGAAATGGAGTTACCCTAATTATAACCCTACTTATAACCAACTTACTAAGTCCCTTGCCCCTTCAAGTAGGTGTTCGGACTCAGAAAATGTCAAACCGCATAGTTGAGGAGCCTTCAGTAACTTAAGGTACGTTCCTTTAAGGTATGTTCCTTAATCAAGGGCTTCGGATCTTTTGCAGAACATACCCCGGAAGAACGAAGGATGTCCGGATTTGAGACTGACAGATAATGCGTTCTTGCCGAGGATTTTCATAAAAGCTGCCATGATAAGGAAACATTATTATGGGCTATTATAGTCCCGACTACGGACACATTAGTCGTAGCCATATGATAGACTGTTTCTGTATGGGGTGCAGTACCCAAGTTTCTTTCTCAAAGGGCTCCCATCTGGGATAAAGGTAGGTGGTCTAATCCCAAATAAGGGTCCTCGTTTCAGCGATCCTTCATCCCACCCACCTTCATCCCACCTGTTAAGGCCTCGATCTTTTCGGGTTACTTTCCATGATAACTAAAGCCCTGAACACACGAACACACAATCCTGAACCCTGCACGCTATAAGCCCCCACCTGAGAGCAAAACATGCACTAAACTGTGGACCCGAAGTCCTCGTCCCAGGCTACCCCTGCCATACCCATACCCACGCCCAAATACCCTAGCTTGAGGTCAAGGGGTCGCCATGTTCATGCATCGATTGGGGCCTGCATGGGACGTAGCTCCATCCGAGGTTTCTCGATGCCTTGTCATTCAACCAACCAATCGGATCTTGGTGCGTTTCGGCGGTGGTAGATCTCAGCAGGAGCACAACCTGCGGGTTTTTTTCGGTATCTATAGGGGGGTCTTCAGAAGGAATTTGAGCGTCTGCTTGGGTTTCCTTCCGGGGCGCTTGTGAAGCTAGCCCTGGAAGCCCAATCATCTAAACGGTTGGCCAGTGGCTCGGCGCTCCCGGTGTGGACGCATACATACCCAAAGGGTTCTAAGTACCTATATGGTAGAATGTAGGCGGTTTCTATAATAGGAATTGATATTATGGCTTGGGCAAGTATCTCCCATATAGGTACTGAGGACCCTTCGGTATAACAGCCCGAAAACACGTTTGCATAATTCAGGTGCCAGACTGATGAATAACAGTACTATGTCCTCGGGTTCAATATGGTACCACATAGTCTGCCCTAAAGCCCCATTCTGGTTGTTAAGGCGCCTATATAGTGAACCCGGAAAAGCCGTTTTGAAATTCTAACGCCCCTCTGTCAACCGAGCTGCTGCACACACAATTTGAAGTCTTCGCTGTATATGTCCGGATCTTCAATGTGATCTGCAGAAGGGCGGCTGAATAGCTGTAGGTGTGAGTCCATCCTGTTTGTATTAGGGGTGAGGTTTCAGGGTGTAGTGTTTAGGGACATCCGGATGATTTCCCTGAATTTGCCTGCGGAACTCGTGCGCAGAAGTGACTTAGGGCCCCTTCTTTCGCTGAGCCGTAAGCATTACATCATAGGACAAAACCATGAACCCTAGACCCTACACCCTGAACCCTAAACCCTGCCATGGTGCCTTTGGCGCATATCAAGCTCTTGCCGATCTCTGAGCCCACATATAAAGTGTAGATGCCTCATCAGAGGAATGACCACTTGTACACTCTCAACATCAAACTCTAACCGCGTCAGAGGTTTTTGGTTTCCGGTCTGTAGCTTCGGAGTTTCGAATGTATCCGGAGCTCACCATTCCGACAGTCTTTCGATGTCTTTCGGGGGCGCGGAAGGATGTTTTCTCGCGCGGCATCCTTCAGCCAGCGCCTCCCCTGGGACACGCGAGCTGTGAAGAACTTCTCCTTCATGTTTGAGGAGGCCAGGTCTCTTCGGGTTTATGGTTTGTTTTACAGTAGGGTTGATCGTTCAGCGTTTTGTTGTTGCTTCTTCGTTTTCCACGTATGCTAGGCTAGGTGGTGCTAGTTCGGTTCAAAGCGTGTTCAAGAGGGCTTCGGGTTCATGGTTTAAGGGGCTTTACAGTCGGGTTTCGGGTTCGGGGGGGGTGTTTAGTCGCTTACCCAAAGGATCCATGTACCCAAATAGTATATACTTTGGCCCCAAAGTACCAATATAGAGACTACTTTAAGGCTTAAGTATATACTATTTGGGTACATGGATCCTTTGGGTTACGTATTAGAGCTCCAGGAGATGGCAATCGTTTGGTTTTTCAACTTCTCACCATACCCTTGGGGGGGGGGGGGGTTTACGAAAAGAGGGGACCCTAATATAGTACCCTATATGGTAGGATCCTTAGTATCAGGACCCCAAAATAAGGTACCCCTAATTCTCGCAAACTCCCATGTTGTGTCTTAGCATCAGATTGAATGTTCCAAACCCTCAACCCTACCCGCACCCAGACGTGTGTGGAACAATAGCCTTTTCATAGGTGTTGGGCCATGATTTTACCTACATTTGGGAGTATATAGTATAGGCAAACCCTACGCGCGAAGTCAGACAACCCTAAACCCCCAAGCCTAAGCCCCAAACCTAATTAAAGCCTAAACCCTAGACCCTAAATACATCCTAAACTCCTAAACCCCTACACCAGAAGGCCCTAAACCCTACTTGGAGGCCCTTTTGACTTAGTAAGTCTACTTAGTATCCCCTAGAAACCATATTAGAATCCCCCATAACCCACCTTACTAACCCTACTTACTAAGTCAAAAGAGGGCCTCCAAGTCTAAACCCTAAACCCTTAACCTATACCCCCCTTAGAACCATAATAAACATACTATTTTTAATATTCTCGTGGGTTTTATATGAAGAAAAATTAAAAAAATGGCCTCCCAGTCTGAGCTCTAATCTTTTCGGCATCCCGAAGTCTGGCCTGACTCGAGCGCTAGGGTTTAGGGTTTAGGGTTTAGGGTTTTAGGGTTTAGGGTTTAGGGCTTCATAACCCCGATAAGGGTCCATGTACCCCTTTTGAGGGTTCCTGAAAAAGGGTTCTGTACGGTTTGGGGTATCAGAGTCCATGTACCCGAAGGCTTCATAACCCCGATAAGGGTCTACGGGTACCTTATAAGGGTTCTGTACGGTTTGGGGTATCAGGGTCCATGTACCCGAATAGTATATACTTCGGCTTTACAGTAGTCCCGATATAGGTACTTTAGACCCAAAGTATAGACTAGTTGGGCACATGGACCCTTAGGGTAACGCTATTCCGGAAAGCCCTATTCTAACTATTCTGGCCCGTACTTTGTGGTGAATATACCTTAAATCATATCAGGGATCCTGTTATAATTTAAGGCATATTCCGTATTTAAAGGGTATTGGGATTTCTGGTTACAGCCCTTAAGGTAAGCAACACTCCCGGAGCGTCAGTCCAATCCACACAGAGGAAATAGTATGCCTTGACGCTACCATAGAGGGATTCGTAGTTTCAGGGTACAGCGGTATAGCGGCCCTACTTTTCAAGGGTCAGCTGGTCCTGAAAGATAGCTGCCTTGAGCTTAAACGCTTGAACATGTTAGCACGCTCGGATTGAGGCTATCACCGCACGCACAGAGCATCCGGCATCCACTCTCCCTAGACCAGCCCTGCTTTCCTGGCCCTAAGCTTAAGCCTATCTACACCTACCCCTGCCCCCCTAAACCCTAAGCCTACTCCCGCCACGTCCGTGATCGCGGCCCAAGGACTTAAACTTGATCCGCTTGAAAGGGAACGCAAGCCTGCCCGGCTCCCTGTGTCTCATAACGGCTTGAAGGCCCCTAAGCTCCTACGATTCTGAAATCCTAAACCTTAATCCCAACAGTCCCCTATAATTCACCAGAGATCACCATAGTCTCTTCGGCAAGCCTTAAAATTTTAAACCCTGAACCCAATAATACCCTGTAATCTACCAACCTGACGAAGAAACCTTGGCCCTTTAAACCAAAATATCAGGATTCATATAGGGAACCCCAATCAAGACCCAAGGTTTGTTAATCAGGATCCTAGGTTATCTATCTACCTCTTTGTCTATCCATCCGCCCATGCATCCACTCATCCATCCCTCCACCAGCAGGTTTATGATAACGGTTTATGTACTATAGGGACCTAAATAATTATCAATACTCTGGTGGCGGTTTCTTGATATAGTTATAGCAGAATGGGCGGCAAAACCCTATTCTAATTATTAAGGCCACTATATTATGTAACTTACGTTGCCCTTGGAAGGCCTGGACCTTCAATCAGCCGGTGAACTCTTGGAACACCACGGCAGCGGTGGATATGCGAGATTTGGCTTTGGTAACATGGGGTTTAGGGTTTTGGGGGTTTGGGGTTTTAGGGTTTAGGGGGTTTACGGTTTAGGTGTTTAGGGTTTGAGGTTTAGGTTTTGGGCTTGGGGGACTTTTACAGTGCTTAGGGCTTGGTTTGGGGTTAAGCAGCGCCGCTACCTCTTTACAGGGATAGGAAGCCTTTCAGCAAGGGGAGCTGGGCAGCTAGGTTTGGTAGATTTGCTGACAAGCTCGTAAGTCGCATTAGTTGGACCTTGCCGGAAATTCAGTCTTGATCATGTGATCCCTGGCGGATGTTGGATGCTCGACCCCAACCCATCCCAAAAAAGCGTGTTCGGACCTCCGGTCGGTCTTTCGACTGTAAGGGTTTGGGATTTTAGGTTTGAGGGCTTTGGCAATCTTTGAGTTATAGGGCTAAACCCTGAACCCCAAACCCTAAACCCAAAACTCTAAGCCCTAAACCTATGGGGCGTCAGGATCGATGTTCTCCTTCGCGGATCGCTTCAATCAGCCGCTGTCTGCCTGGAACACATCCTCTGTGACCGACATGAGCTTTATGCTCCCAGGCGGCATTCAGGAAGATGTTTAATATAGGGGCCTCCTTAGTAATTACCTATAGTATTGTGGGGTTCCTTATTATAATTATAGTATATGCTCCTAGGCGGCATTCAGGAAGATGTTTAGTTCAATTTGTAGTCTTTAACTACGGTGTGTTTAATGTCTCCCAAGACTCTACTGTACTTAGCAGAGCTATTACGAGAATACTAATTTGCAGACTTATGAGCATTAGCGATTCTGATGCTTTCCAGACGCATTGTGGTGGTTTCGTTTCACTGTACAGAAGTGTGGAAAGGCTTCGTGCAATGCTTTGCTCCACAGCTACTACACTTCATGAACTTTCCGCGTCGAACACCCCCAAACGTGCTCGAATCGTACCCGGGCCCCTAAACCCCAAAATTTGTGCTGGCCGTTCCGAAATCAGCCTTTCATTGAGGACCCTTAAGGGTCCATGTACCCAAGTAGTATATATACTTTCGCCTTAAAGTAGTCCCTGTATAGGAACATTAGACCCCCAAATATACATTATTTGCGTACGTGGACCCTTAACACCAAGCCCTTATAGAGCTCTTACAGTACCGTTAAAGGAACCCTTACAGGAAACCCTAAACCCCTAAACCCTAAACCCTAAAGAACCCCCAGCGACTCCGAACCGAGGTTTGCCGGCGCACCGGCCTTTGACCAACCCCTGTCAAACTGGGACACGGACGCTCAGCTGGCTAAGGGGTGTTCTTCACTAATTATTGCTTTCAAAAGATACAAAGAATACGAATAATACTAGTACTAATAATGATAGTGCTCACAAGCATAATAATAATGGTGCCCCTCAGCTTTGAAGCTTCAGGTTTGGTAACTTGAGGTTTTTGACTGGAGTTTTAGAACATGTAGGAAGCTTTGGAAGACCATGCGGAAGCGAACTTAAACGACGCCAGGCATCGGTCACGAACATGAGCCTGAGACAGCAATGGCAGAACTTTAAACCTTTCGGCCTCAGCTTTTTGGTTTATGCTTCAAAGTTTGAACTTTTGGGTCTCACATGTTACGTCTATGTTAGAGAAAGTCTGGAACTGTTCGGGGCCCGGATATTGAAGAAGAGACCCTAAGGGTCCAAAGGACCCAGTAAGTAGGTACTCGAGTTTAGGATAGTAGTTAAGTCTAAGCCATTTACAGGTGGGTAGTTATTAGGTGGGTAGTTTCCCATAAGCCTCCCATACCACTCCTATGGGAGTACTACGGAAGAAGAACTACCCACCTGTAAGGGGCTTCTGTTAAGTAGCTCAATATTAAAGAGAGTATCTGATTATTAGGTACTTGGACCCTTAGGGAGCGATTAAGGAACCTTATCTTGAGTTACCATAATAGGGATCTGTAGTGGGGGCCCGGTCATTGATCTCATATACTACTTTTTTAAGGAACTATATAATATATTGGTTTAGGGTTTAGGGATTATCGAAACTATAATGGGGGCCCAGCTTGCTGAAGAAGAGAGGAGCGGCATGTTTTTCCACGCCTGGTCCTTCAATCAGCTTCTGGACAGCTGGAACACGGCCGCCGTGACTGACATGAGCCGCTGCCCAGCTTAATATAGGAGCTGACATATTATTTACCGTCCCTCCAGGGTCAAGGGTTCCTTTTAGGCTTCCTTTAGGGATGCTTCATCAGGAGTCTATTGTTGAGATGACGAGTCCAAGTGGTTAGAGTTGGCTCGGGGTGGTGGTGGTGGTGGTGGTGGTGGTGGTGGTGGTGGTAGCTGCAGAAGTTTGCGTTGAGTTCTCAGACCTGGTGGATGTGGCTTGACCGGAGTCTTTCGTGCTGCATGGCGCGTCCATGAATGTAGACTACGTATTGTGCGGTTTTAAGCGGTCGAAAATGGGTTCAAAGTTCAGAAGGTGATTGAAAGGCGTACAAGGGTTTTGTAGGACGGAAGCTGCAGTTTCTTCGTGGGCTAGGTTCGTCAAGCTTGGATGATTGACTTGCCGGGCCTTTTCAGCCATGCATCGGCCGCAAAGCTTAACTCCTATAGAGCCTAAAACCCCAAACCCTGACACCGAAACTTGCATACCTCAACCATGAGGCAAAACGATGTCCAATCCGGCTAATAGGGGCATAGTCTAACGGGCCCCAAAACCCTATTCTAATTCTTAAGGCCCCTATGCCAACCCCCGAGGAATGTTTGCAGCGGCCGCCGAGTTCGATCAGCCGATTGGCTCCTGGGACACATCTGCCGTCACGAATATCAGTGCTGCTTGGAAATGGTTTGGGGGTTACCCTAAGGGTCCAAGTACCTAATAAGCATATACTCTCTTTAATATTGAGCTACTTCACTACTATCCTAAACCCAAGTACCGAATTATTGGGTCCTTTGGACCCTAAGGGTTAGTTGGGGGGAAATTGAGGTTTAGGGCTTCCAGGGTTCAGGGCTTCGGGTTAAGGATTTGAGGCTTAAAGTTTAGGCGTAGCGTTTATGTCGGTCGGGTTTACATTCTGGGGCCGGGAGTTTACTGGTGCACCATGTAGGGGAAGCCGGATAGCAGTTCTTGCAGGCTTGGGCGCTCGAGTTCTAGTTCGGAATCCGGTAGGGGTAGGGGTGGTAGGGTTTAGGGTGTAGGTCTTGGGCTGGTTGACGCTTTTGACCTTATGTCTTTTCTACGGTTTTCGACCTCGGTTCCTTGTTAGTGTGATCGTAAAAAGAAGCACCATTCGACCAGATACGAGCATAGGGCGACTATCTTGCCGGATTGGAGAATCAAAGTCTTTGCTTGCTAACGAGACCGAGCCCGATAAAACCTACCTTCTGAAGGTTCCTATTCATATGTTGTCCTTGTACAAGGGGTTCAGGTTTGTTTTAATTGCAGATGTTGGCTTCCCCTTCTTAAGCAGCCGCGTAGCATGCACATGAGCTTGGGTTACAATGTCACATCTATTGTAACTTACTGCTGGAAGCCCGGCCAAGTCTCTGTATAGACCCCCCCCCACACTTAAACTTCAATCCTAACTTCCCTCCCCAATTAAACCCCAAACAAAACCCCGACAAGAAGCCCAAAAACCGTAACCTCTAAACCCTAAAAACACTATAAACCCAAGACCCGACAGCCTAGAAACCATGAAACCCTAAAGCCCTAAAAACCCCAAAACCCTAAAGCCCTACACCCTTAAACCTTAAACCCCTAAAACCCTGAAACCCTGAAACCCAAAACCCTACCTTGATCAACCCTCCTGCAAGGGTATGTTTCAACGTGCCGGCCGCTTCAACCAGCCCATCAGCGCCTGGCGCCTTGGCCTGACAGCCTATATATGCTTAGAAGCCTCTTAATCCTTCTAGCAGAGAAGACGCCACGGAAACCGCAAACCTGGAGAAACTGAAGAGTCCCTTCAGGTTTAGGGTGCAGAGATGAAGGAATAAGGGCTTCAGGGTTTAGGGTTTGGGGTTTCAGTATTTTGGGGCTTGGGTTTAGGGCCAGGGTTAGGTTCCGGGGCTTAGGTTCTTTGGGTTTAGGGTTCAAGCCTTGAATTCGCACTTCTTGAAGCACCAAAAAATCATAAGCTGCAGCCTAAAGCATAAGCCCTGAAGCCTTAACCCTAACCCTAAAGCATAAGCCCTGAAGCCTTAACCTTAACCGCCCTAACCCAAAAACCCCAAGCCCCAACAGCCTGCCGCCTCAAATCATGCAAGGAGCCCCAAGACCCTCCAAGCAACGCCAGAGAGCCTTGCCGCTATGTCTCACTCTACCTGTAGGCTCATACCCTGCCCCCTTTTTTTTCGGGTGTCTACTTTTCTATATAACAGATCCTAATCATAAGACTAGGTATCTAATCAAAGGGGTAGGGTATGAGCCTCTAGGTAAACCCGTAAAGTCTGAACCTTAACCCCTACAAGCCCTAAAAGAACTCTCATACACTGCCAGCAGCCTTAAGCTCCGAGCCTGTCCTACTTCCAGGATAATGGGACTTGGTACGTAAAGTTATATGTATCTTAGCTGGAATTAGAAGTCGTTATAAGTATTTGTAACTATAGTGACCCTATACCCCTAGCTACTAAGTCCCATGATCCTCTAAGTAAGGAGCCCAGCTGCCTGCAAAGAGTGTTCCTGCTCCTTAAAAGCCTTATTTTGCCTTTACAGTACCCATAATCTACATAGGATTCCTGGACATTCTTTTGCTGAATTCGAAGGAATACCTCCGCGGTGCTTGACATGACGGACATCTTCTCCAAAGCTTTCTCTTTCGACCAATCAGTTGGTCCTTGGCATGTGGCCCAGGCTCATCGCTCGGCTAAGGGTTTAGGGCTTATAGGGTTCAAGGGATTCGGGGTTTCAGGTTTAGGGATTACGGTTTAAGGTTTTAGGGATTTAAGGGCTTAAGGGTTTAAAGTTTAGGGTTCAGAGCCGTACCCTTTTGCCTTTTTGATTTGAAAATTTAGGATCACCCTAGTAAAACCGAATAATTAGTAGCAAAAAAGGGTGCCTTCATTATTATGGGGTTACTGGGAAACCTGGTTGCAAAGTAGAGCGAATGCCCGCGTCAATGTCCCCCGATGAGGCATTGTAGACTCATATTACGTAAAAAAACCCCCCCCCCCCCAACAAAAAAAAAAAACTCTCTGCGAACTGCTTAGGCCCCTAAATGAAGTTTGGGAGAAAATGGGGTTTGGAAGGTCCCCCCTCAGCTACCGCAGTCCAAGTTCCAAGACCCTTTGAATGGAACGAGGGCCGATTAGAGGTTGTAGGTGGAGAGCAGTGCCAACATCCCAGGTGCAATAAGAACCCTAACACTTAGGGATTTAGATGCAGAGGCGTCTGATTCTGAGTCAGATTCCTACACTACGTAGATCATACCCCGCGAGCGAAACCCGAAATGTAAGCTTTCAACCCCAACCCCTAAAACTCCAAATAGCCCATATCAAAAAGCCTATACCCGAGAAGGTACCCCTCAGCCCGAAACCCAACCTCTTAAACCTTATTGCCTTAAACTCCTAAATGCTAAACCCTAAACCCTAAACTCTTAAGCCCTTCGCAGACCTTTCGGGCGATGTTAACAAGGAGCTCAAGATAAAAAAAGACCCTTAAACCCTAAATCCTAGGCTTAAACCCTTAAAGCAATCCCGCGCGCAGAAATAAAAGACAAGCTTCCGTGAGGCCGTCGGTGCCTCCTCAGTTCTAAGCGATGGAGGCGTCGCTTTCGGTGGTTTCTTATGGGAAGCCTCGGGTTTCCTTTTGCGGGGTTTAGGGGTTTAGGGGTTCAGGGGTTAGGGGTTTAGGGTTTATTTTGGGTTTCGGGTTGAGAGTGTAGGGTTCAGGGGTTTAGGGGTTCAGGGGTTTAGGGCTTTAGGGTCTAGGACTTTAGGGCTTAGGGCTTTCGGTGTATTCGATGTTTTTGTCAGGGATTTGTGGTTTTCGGGCTTTAGGGTTTTGGGTGTTCGGGTTCGGGCCTTTCGGACTTTGGGGTTCCGGGCTCTCGATTTAAGGGTTTATAGGGCCTTGAAGCTTCAGGGTTTCAGGGATTAGGGTCTCAGGATTTAGGGTTTCAGAGATTACCCTAAAGGGTCCAAAGGGCCCAATAATTAGGTACTTGGGTTTAGGACAGTAGTTAAGTAGCTCAATATTTAAGAGAGTATATGATTATTAGGTACTTGGACCCTTAGGGTTAGGGTTTCAGGATTTAGGGGTTTCGGGTTTTTGGGGCTTCGTGTTTAGAGGCTTATGGGTTTAGGGACCACTGCGGGTATCTTGGGACTGGCTTTGGTGCTGACTTTTTAGTGTAGTTAAGAGTCCGGCGAGTGGGGTTTGGACATCTCGAGTTTGGTGCGATAGTTCGAGTTGCGGCTATGGCTGGATTAAGGGTGTTTTCAGTATTTGGTCCGTTTCGAATTGGGCTGTAGACGCCCGTGAATTCGTTGAACGTTCCTGAAACTCTACAGGTCCCGAAGGGTTTGGGGGTTTAGTTAAGGGTTGAAGGGCGTAGGTTTAGGGTTTTTGCGGCTTAGGGTTGAGGGTTCGCCTACCTGTAACACAGCGCTGTATAGCACGGCAGAGTCGCGCACTTGCATGACAGCTCCGTCCTAGCGAGTAGAGCATGACAAGGCTCGTTTCGGGTTTAGGACATCTACTTGCAGGATCCAAACGGTCCAAGCAGTAGTATAAAATATACTTCGGGGGCCCAACTATCAGTGGTTGCAGCTGTAGTTGCATAGTTTCAGACATGTATACCACAACCCCAGTTACTAAGTCCCATGATCGTCGAAGTACTCTCGGATGATGGGTCCTGTGCCCACATCCCGGCAATCCCACGCCTTGAAGCCCTGACTCTCAAACTAAAAAACATAATCCTGAAACCCTAAACCCTAGACCCTAAATTCTAAACTCTAAGCCCTAAACCCTAGACCTAAATTCTAAACTCTAAACCCTAAACCCCGGACCCTAAATTCTAAACTCTAAACCCTAAACCTTGTCCGAACCACTGAGATTGAAAGCCAACTCCAGAAGTTTACGAGCCAAAGCTTTTCGCCCAAGATCCTGAAGCCCGAGACTCTGTAAACTACCCTCTACTTGAAGGGGCAGGGGACTTAGTAAGTTGGTTATAAGTAGGGTTATAATTAGGGTAACTCCCTTTACGGCACTTATAACTCTACTTAAGATGTTTTTCCAGGCTTTGGGGTTTAGGGGTTTAGGGCTTTAGCCCTAAGGGTCCGAGTACCTAATAATCATATACTCTCTTAAATATTGAGCTACCTAACTACTATCCTAAGCCCAAGTACCTAATTATTGGGTCCTTTGGACCCTTAGGGTACTCCTAAATCCGTTACCTTAGTAGCTGAGCACTTTGCACTTTTTGGGATAATACTACCCACTATGAAACTGAAAGTGTACACTTTTGGGGGGCTTATGAGCTCAGCAACTAAGCTACAGCCTTAACTCCTGAAGCTTGATAAACACTGCGATCATACGAGCTATCCCGAAGTACAGACATGCATATAAAGACATACATGTAATCCATCAGACATGTAGCAAGCTCTAGCACGCCCCCTCGGCCCTGGCGCCAGAAACTCCGCTGCGGGGGGGATCCCCGACAAGAAACCTACAGGCCCCTCGTATACCTCAACCTCTGTACCTTAACCTACCAAACCCTACTTTTTTTGTAGGGTCCCTATAAATCCCATATTAGGGTTTATAATAAGAACTCACAACAAAAGTAGGGTTTGGTAGGTTAAGATAGTCTGTAGCCCAAAACCCCAACTCCCAAAAATCAACAAGCAAGACCGCGCTACTGCTAAAACCCCAAACTGCATAGCCTAAACACGAAGCCCTGTAACTTTCCAAGCAGTTGCGAGGCTTTTGTTCTTGCCGTCGGCTTGGGATACTCAAGTCATGGCCGCCAAGCTGGATTTGGGGGTCTAACGGTTTAGGGGTTTTTAAGGGTTTTGAGTTCAAGGTTTCGGGCTTTAGTGGTTTAGGGTTTGGGGGGTTTAGGGTTGAGGGCTCCGGGCTATTTGGTGTTGTGGCGTTGGTTCAGGTACTCCACACAATGCTCGAATCGGTTCCTACCTTAGCCTACCAAACCCACTTTTTTGTAGGTTCTTATTATAAACCCTAATATGGGATTTATCGGGACCCGACAAAAGTAGGGTTTGGTAGGTTAAGGTAGCTACCTAGTGATCCCAGCCTGTAGAGTCTTTCTCTTCATCGACGCAGTCTGGGAGCCTTTACCCATGCTGTGTACCTAGAGGCTCATACCCTACCCCTTTTTTAGGGCGCCTACTGTTTTAAGATATCAGATCCTAACCATAAAACTAGGTATCCTAAAAAAGGGGTAGAGTATGAGCCTCTAGGTACTAGGCACAGACTTTCTTGTGGGACTCAGCCGTCCTCAGCCCTGCGCAGAAGCAAAGCCATAATCTTCACGAAACAAGTCAGCCAGGGGCACACTCTGACGTTCCCAAATTCCCAAGTCTAAACATGGCTCACGGAGACAAGGCGAGAACACCCCGAAACCCTGGGCCCAAAACCCTAAAACAAGCCCAAACCCAAAGCCCCAAACCCAAGACCCTAAGCCTAAAACCCAAAGCCTTAAACACACGAACCCTAAATCCCAACCGTAGAAGGACCCATTGCAAAGCACCACGCAGAAACCTTCGCCAGAGCTTACGCTTCCCAGGCCATGTAGCGGTGACTGTAAACGAGGCTGCTATCAAAATTAACCCAGAGAACCCAATATCCCTTAATTAAGGAATATACCTTAAATCTTATTAGGGATCCTATTATAATTTAAGGTATATTCTTTAATTAAGGGGGTATTGGGCTCTCTGGGATCAGGATTAGTTTACTATACAGAATACTATAAAGATTCTCTAAGGGTAAGTATAAGGATTACGTGTAAGGATTACAATCATAATTACAAATTTTCACTAAGGGTTGCTACAAGGGTTCAGGGCCAATGGCGCATAGAAGCTGTACCCATAGGCTCCATAGTAGTTCCTTTTTGGGTTTACTTTATGGGATCCTAAATATAGACCACAAAAAGCAACTACTATGGAGCCTATGGGTAGAGAGGCTTTGACTAGAACCCTGTCCCCTAAACCCTAAATGCGTAAACCTCAACCCTCAACCCTCCTAATCGTGTTTCAGGAATGTTAAGCTCAACGTCGGCTACGGGCACGGGTACCTGCCGGACATTGGCTGCCCAGGCAGGCAGTGTTTAGGGCTTGCTGGGTTTAGGGCTTCAGGGTCTAAAGGCTTAGGGTTTAAAGGTTTAGGGTTTAAGAGTTTAGGGTTAGGGTTGTAAGTTGTAAGTGTAAGGTTTGAATGTCTAGCGTTTCAGGGTTTTGTGCTAAAGTTTGCCGACGGGGTTTAGGTGCTTAGGGTTTGACGGTCCGTTCACAAAGCGCTGTAACCCTAAACCCCGTAACCGCTAAACCCCTAATTAGCCCCTAGCCGCCCTTACCTCTAAAACCTCTAAAGTCGTCAAGCCCCAACCCCAAACCCCCGACTCTCAAATGCCTAAGGCACCCTTATCCCGCAATTTAACCCCCAACCCCTAAAACCTCTCAGCCCTTCAAAACCCTAAAGCCCAAACCCTATAGACCCCCCACTGTAACGCCTAAACCCTAAACCCTAAAACCCTAAACCCTCAAACCTCGAACCTCTAAACCCGTCAAGCCCTCATGAAGGCTGCGGAGATGGAGTGCCTTGCTCGGGCCATGGCCTGGCATGTCTACAGCATCTCAAATGGTGTTATGCTTTGTGTCCAGGTTATATGGTTTGGGGTTTAAGGGTTTAGGGTGTACCTAGACCCCCCAACTACCCTTTATTGTAGTCCCGAATCACCTCTTAATGAGAAATATTAGAGCCCTTTAAAGGGTACTTGGGGGGGTCATGGTAGAGTTTATGTAAGGGTTTAAGGATATGTGTTGGGTCTGCGGTTTAGCGTTTTGGTGCGTTTGTTTCCGTACTTCGGGGGTCAGGCACACTCCCACAGAGCCGTCAGGCACACTTCGTGTGGCTGTTAGGTCAGGGCTGATAGGTCAGGCACACTTGGCTCGGCGCTTACCCTAAGGGTCCAAGTACCTAATAATCATATACTCTCTTATGTAAATATTGAGCTACTTAACTACTGTCCAAAACCCAAGTACCTAATTATTGGGCCCTTTGGACCCTTAGGGTTAGGTCAGGCGCACTGGGCTATCAGTATAAGGCTGCAAGATCTCAGTTTCTCGAAATGGAGGTGTCCTTGACAATCATCACTGCCAGAGAAAGTATCCATGGCTACGTCTGGAAGTTCCTGAGGGCGAAAGTTTTTGGGCATAACTTACTGCACGAAAGTGGTCCCGCGACCACGGCACAAGTTTATAACTTCGGCATACAAGGCGCAATTACCCATAGGCTCCACAGTAGTTCCTTTTTGGGATTCCCTTATAGGATTCTAAATATGAACTCCAAAAGGAGCTACGATGGAGCCTCTAGGTAGTTGTTGGAGCAACGCGAAACTCAATGCAAAAGCCATTTGCCCGCAGCTCGAGCCCGCGGAGACATGGCAGACGAAGGTCCAGAAGACAAAGCTTTACAGTTGCGGAGTCTCTTAAACTTGGCCTTAGGGATAACTCATTCGTGGTCCTGCTAAACCATGTAATTAGGGAATACAGGGGTCGTTCCTGTTGGAATACCCACATCCGCCAGAACTCAGATCCAGGCACTCCAAACTCTTGAACCCCCACAAGATTTCCCTGGCCTCAAATCCTAAGCCCTAAAGATCTTTGTCGTTAAGAGCTTACGGGCTTTAGGGGTTTACGTCCGACGGCACCTGCAGTTGTGTCAGGAAAAGGATTTAGGACTTAGGGCGACCAGGTTTGTGATTGGGTGGCTTATACGTTTGAAGGAATAGGTTCGCTTTACTCGTGGATTTGTTATGTTACAGGGTTTGTGGGTAAACGGAATCCGGGCCTGAAAGCAACAATTCGCATCTCTGGCTGGAGCTAGCACATGCTCAGCACAGGGTTTCATGGTGCATACTGCATAAAGGTGTGGTGTGTTCAGCATGGGGAGTGTTGGGCTAGGCATGTACATTCCCTAAGGGTCCATCCATGTACCGAAATAGTATATGATTCGGCCCCAAAGTACCTTTATAGGGACTACTGTATACTGTATGCGTACACGGACCCTTATACCCTAAACCCTTGTAGAACCCTTATAGATCCCTTAAAGGATCCCTTATGGTACCCTTACAAGAACCCTATATGAGTACATGGACCCTCAGTGATTGCTGTGAGAAGAATGAGCAAGGTACATGCGCATCCTGTCAGAGTCGGCTTCGCGTGTTTTGCATCTCTTGTCCCCTAGACCCTAAAACCCTAAACCGATACACTTTAAACAAAAAAGCAAGCCCAACCCTAAACCCCAAATTCCAAACACAACATCCTACACCCCTTAACAATAAGATGCTGTTGAAGGTTGATGTTACCCAGATGTTTTGTTCCAGCGTTCATGCCTAGCCCTTTCCGCGAAAAGTCCAAACTCCTGTGTAACTGTGGGTCGGGCAGCCGAGGAAGAAGTGTGTGCCAATGGTGCAGGGCTCCTCTGCTCAAAGATGAGACGGACATTTCAGCCCAGAATCGTAGTCTTAGTGTGAAGCCAGAAGAGCATGAGCCTGCAGTGCGGCCGGTCGGTATTCTAATTCCCGGCGACCGTTTCATGACTTTCGAGCATCCAGTCTGCAGGGGTCACGACAAATACTTCCGACATGACTCCACCAGGCCCCTAGTATATAATGATACATCGGGAGCCTAGGGACTGCTGTGCTTCTGCAACTCATAGGAAAATCTGGTGCAGAATCGAAGTCGAAACATCGGAGGCACAGGGAGCTGTAGTCATAGTCACACTGTCCTGCACACTTGATTCCTCATGCCTGATGCACGAACCCTGTAATTATCTTATCTTCTAGGTGACTTCGTGAACTCCGATTCTTGATCCCTCCACCTTCAAGGCCGTTGCCTCAAAGTGCTGGTTGTCAGCTCCAGTAGTTGTGTTTGCGCGGCTCATTCGAAAAAGCATGCAGGTCCAAGCAACTGTACCTGTAGTATCCATTGTAGTTCCTTTTCTTGTTTTGAAACATTTGTATTTAGGATCCTACAAATTGCCTCCAAAAAACGAACTACAATGTTTAGCCTCATATACTCCGCGCATCACGTTTCTTGGCTCATTCGTCTGGCTCGGCCGCTAGCGTGAAGATGCAGCAAGATCAAAGCAGTCATGCAGGGCTGCTTGGCAGGCCCATGCCACCGCATTGCCTTCCTAACCAGAATATAGGGCTTTCGGGTATACTATGGAATACTTATTTTAATACGGAGCCCTCAGGAATAGTACTGGTAATCATTCAGGCTTCTACGGTAGCCCGCCCTTTTGCAAGCAAAGTTTCAGCTTACGACTAAGCTTCGAGAACTTGAGAACCCAGAAAGGTCCACGAGTCCTTTACCCTCAAGGCCCTTGAGCCTCAAATAGCCTCCCTTTTTCGGGACTTATATAACGAAATGAGATTAGGGGACCCTAAAAAGGTAGGTTTAGGTGCCTTTTTAGGGACTTATGTAAAGAAATTATATTAGGGGACCCGAAAAAGGTAGGTCCAGGAAGCCCTTGAGCCCCAAATGTTTAAACGCATGACCCCTAAATCCGACAATCCCAAGCCTATAGCCTCAACGGTACGCTCGGTGTAGTTCAACCCAGAGATCCCAATACCCCTTAAGAATTAAGGAGTATACCTTAAGTTAAAATAGGATCCCAAATAAGATTTAAGGTATATTCCTTAATTAAGGGATATTGGGTTCTCTGGGAAGTTCTGTACGGCAAGATGTCGATTACAGTAGAAATTGGGCTGCTCAGCGGCAACACGGTGAGAGTGGAAGCCAACTTGAATGAAGAAGTGGGAACAATGAAACACCGCGCACAGATCGCCCCTGTGCTCCGATCAAGGGTGCCAGGCTGCAGAACGGTGATTTACTAACTTTGCATGTAAAACCAAGTACAGTTCAAGCCTCTGACGGTGCTTTTGCTGCCATTCTTGGTGATGGATCCGTTGTGACCTGGGGTAGTGCTGCCTGTGGTGGCGACAGTAGTGCCGTGCAGGATCAGCTGAAGAACGTGCAGCAGATCCAAGCTTCTCGCGGGGCTTTTGCTGCCATTCTTGACGATGGATCCGTTGTGACCTGGGGGTACGCTATCCATGGTGGTGACAGTAGTGCCGTACAGGATCAGCTGAAGACCGTGCAGCAGATCCAAGCCGCTGGGGGTGCTTTTGCTGTAATTCTTGGCGATGGATCCGTCGTGACCTGGGGTGGTGCTGCCCATGGCGGTGACAGTACTGCCGTGCAGGATCAGCTAAAGAACGTGCAGCAGATCCACAAAGTTGGAAACCTTCATGGTGATGCTTTTGCTGCAGTTGTTGGCGATGGCTCCGTCGTGACGTGGGGTAGTGCTGCCTTTGGTGGTGACAGTAGTGAAGTGCGGCATCGGCTGAAGAGCGTGCAGCAGATCCAAGCCTCTTGCGGCGCTTTTGCTGCAGTTCTTGGCGATGGATCTGCCGTGGCCTGGGGTAGTGCTGCCTTTGGTGGTAACAGTAGTGCCGTGCAGGATCAGCTGAAGAACGTGCATCAGATCCAAGCTGGTGTGGGTGCTTTTGCTGCAATTCTTTGCGATGGATCCGTCGTGACCTGGGGTAGTGCTGCCCATGGTGGCGACAGTAGTGCCGTGCAGGATCAGCTGAAGAACGTGCAGCAGATCCAAGCTTCTCGCGGGGCTTTTGCTGCCATTCTTGGCGATGGATCCGTCGTGACCTGGGGTAGTGCTGGCGGTGGTGGGGACAGCATTGCCGTGCAGGATCAGCTGAAGAACGTGCAGCAGATCCAAGCCTCTGACAGTGCTTTTGCCGCCATTCTTGACGATGGATCCGTCGTGACCTGGGGTAGTGCTGCCTGCGGCGGGGACAGCGGTGCCGTGCAGGATCAGCTGAAGAACGCGCAGCAGATCCAAGCCTCTGACAGTGCTTTTGCTGCCATCCTTGGCGATGGATCCGTGGTGACCTGGGGTAGTGCTGCCGATGGCGGAGACAGTAGTGCCGTGCAGGATCAGCTCAGGAATGTGCAGCAGATCCAAGCTTCTAGCGCTGCTTTTGCTGCAGTTCTTGGCGATGGATCCGTCGTAACCTGGGGTAGTGCTGCTCATGGTGGTGACAGTACTGCCGCGCAGGATCTTCTAAAGCCCTTGTAGAAGGTCTTACCTTTGACGGCACGGCATTTGCAAAGATGTGTCGTCGAAGCGCTGACGACAGACCGGTAGCATTCGTGCTCGTGCAGGGCCCCGAATGCCAACCCGCTTTTGGATTGGAAGGCTTGAGCCTTTTGAGGACTTAACATTATTTCCAGGGGCCCCCGAAACGACATAAGCAAAAGCGAATCACAGGGATATCCCTACGTTCCTGGGCTTCATGATAAGGGGGCTTAGATGAGATATCCCGCATATCCCTACCCTAGCTTATTTTCGGGCTTATGCTTTCGGGTTATCCGACTTTGTGACTACGTGTGTTGATCCGCACACCGCTTCCAGATCACAGATCCGAGACTCCATTTCCATGAGGGTTTAGGCCAAGGGTTCACAAGCACCCCAAACCCTAACCCAAGCGCTCCCCAACGCTGGGATTTCCTACCCCGGAGATGTGGGGCTTAAAACTTTTCAGAAACTGAGTCAAGAGGCGAAGCTCCAAGACTCGACAGTTTGTGGGTTTTTTAAAGGGCTTGGATAGCGCTCGACAGCAGCTGTCACCAATGCAAGACTTCGCTGCATAAGCATGCATCGCATGAATCACTGAACAGCAATCACCCGTTGACCGACCCTCTCTTTCTGATTCCGAGAACACCCTACTGTACAAGCTTTATTAATGGGTACCAATGCGAGTCGTTAGGGTTCCATATTGATTGATAGTATAACAGTAACTACTAATACCCTTCCTTAACCCTGTCTATACTCGTCATTGAGGCGTCTTTTGTACACATCGAAGCCCACCGAGCCCGGCAAATACCTCTCCTAAGCCCACGAAACATCAATAATTAAATCCCCCACCTCCGGACCCTGAACCCCCAAATCCTATGAACCCTAAGCCCCCAATAACCGAACCCCAAGTCCTAAACCCCAAAAAGCATGTAATGCCAGAGACCCGACTTGGAGGATCATGAAAGCTTAGGCGCTAGGGTCATAAATAAGGTGACGATAGTTATACTTACTTGTAGCTCCATTTAAGGTACTTATAACCTTACTTACTAAGTCCCATAGTCCTCCAAGTAAACCCTAAACCCTAAACCTTAAACCCTATAGATCCCTTTAAGGAAGCCCCATTCAGGGAACCCTTCAAGGAACCTGACTTTACTAAGTCCCATGATCCTGCACCTCAGGCTTTCTCGAGTTGGGAAGGGTTTAGGGCTCCTTATTATAACTATAGTAGAATATACCCCAGGTTTAATGTAGGCACCATAATTAGAATAGGGCTTGGGGTACATTCTACTACAGTAGAAGCCAGAAAGTTGGAACATGGCTTTAGGAGGATTCGTGCTAGGATCCCTTATACTTTACCTTAAGGGCATGAGGATAATGACGTTCCAACTTTCTGGCTTCTACTGTAGCAGAATATACCCCAAGCCCTATTCTAATTATGGTGCCTACATTAAACCCACCAAACCAATGTAGGCACCATAATTAGAATAGGGCTTGGGGTATGTTCTACTACAGTAGAAGCCAGAAAGTTGAAACATGGCTTTAGGAGGATTCGTGCTAGGATCCCTTATACTTTACCTTAAGGGCATGAGGATAGTGACGCTCCAGCTTTCTGGCTTCTACTGTAGTAGAACATACCCCAAGCCCTATTCTAATTATGGTGCCTACATTAAACCCCCCCCAAACCCGAGGCTTATTAGACCCTGAACCCTAGATCCTATAGATCCCTTGAAGGAAGCCCTTTTAAGGGAAACTTAACCCTAAACCCTACCCTTGACCAAAGGCTTTCTCGAGTTGGGAAGGGCCGACTGGTCCACCGATGAGCAGGTCTTCGCTGGCCAAGTCGGATTCCGGGCATGTGTGCCTGGGCTTGGAGTTGGGGATTAGGGGTTTGAGGGGGTCCCTTTGGGGCTCCTTACAAGGGATCGATACGGGTTTCTATTGGCTTTCTATAAGGTTTTTTAAAGGGTTTGAGGGTTTGGGTTTTTTGGGGTTTTGGGGTTTTGAGGCCCCATAAGAAAGCCTGCTTTTGGTGTCCTAAACAGGTTCTGGTAGGTTCAGGTATAGATATACATGGAGTGACCATAGTGCTGGTGTCCACAGAGATTTCAGCTGAGGCTGTTTTTGCCGAACTTGATGTTCTGACTAAAAGATGACCAGTGGGTTGAGGGTAGTGAACTACTAGGGCTGGAGTGTAAATTGTGCTGGTACAGCTGGGTTTGCATTGGAACAGGATGGGAACTATAGGGTTATAGGCGGTTGTAATATCATATTCCTGAATTCCTGAAATCACATTAGGGATCCTACTATACTTTAAGGATTCTGGGAACCACCTTCTTGCCATCGCCATGGGTTTGAGGTTTGGGTGTCCCCCTACCCTGGTGGGTCACATAATTCCGACACGCTAACCCAGAGGGTCCATATACACTACGGTTGATGGACGAAATCCTGCATTACCCATTATAAGGAATATACCATAATTCCCATAGTTTAGGGTCCTGAGGGTCATGCAGGATTTTGTCCATCAACAGTCTCATTACCCTAAGGGTCCAAGTACCTAATAATCATATACTCTCTTAAATATTGAGCTACTTAAGTACTATCCTAAACCCAAGTACCTAGTTATTGGGTCCTTTGGACCCTTAGGCTTAGGACAGTAGGTACCGAAAGACCATCCCCATTATTGTTTTGGGGACCTAGTTCCATAATGGTAGCGCATATGGACCCTCTGGCTAACTAGCTCATGTGAGCAGGGTCGTTGTTCCCCTAGACCCTAAACCCTAAACCGCTTGGTATTCCATGTGCCGGCCATGACCTGTGATCCTTAGGACGGCTCTTCTGCCCGAAGTGCTACGCATCCGAAGCTGGAAACGAGCACTGGTACGCAACATTGTGTAGACAAGTCACCGAACAACGTGTTTCATGCTCGTTTCAGGATCTGCAGGCCGAGGTCTCCTAGTTGAGAATATTTACCGGGAGCACCTGCTTCCACCCTGAACCCTATTCCGTCGATCCGAGCCCCAAAGCAGAATGCAACCGTCGACCCTGAACGCCAGCCTCATCCCCCAACCGCAACGCTAATAATATAGGGGCCGAAATAATTACCAATACTATTTTGGGGGTTCCTTACTAGAATTATAGTATAATTAATGGGCTCCAAAACCTTATTGTGATTAGTAAGGCCCCTATAATAAACCCCGAACCCTTTGCAACCAGGCGAAGCTTTGCCGTGACTCTGACCATTGCACGGGTTTCCTCCTGCATTACGACGACGGATGCATGCAGCTTGGGTTGAGGATTTCAGGGTTGAGGCTTTCAAGGTTTACCTGGACCCTATAAAACCTACATTTTTAGGGTTCCGTATTATGATTTCCTTATATATGTCCTTAAAAAGGTAGGTTCTCGAGGGTCCAGGTAGGCTTTAAGGATTTTAGGGTTTGGGGTTTAGGGTTTTGGGGTTTAGGGTTCAGGGTTCTTTTGGGGATTTCAGGGTGTGGGGTTTAGGGTTAAGGGTTATAAGGATGCACCCAGAGATCCCAATGCCCCTTAATTAAGGAAAATACCTTAAATCATAGTATGAAGCCCCTGATAATGTTTTGCTTAATTCAGGGGCCTAAACCCTAAACCCTTGGGCTCTCTGGGTATTTCAGGACCCTAAACCCAAAGCCCTAAAGTGTTTGGCTCCCACCTTGGAGGGCCCAGGCTCTGGTGTTTAGTCCCCGAGGATAGGGGGTTTAGGGTTTAGAGTTTAAGTTTAGGGTTTAGAGTTTAGGCTTTATAGGGGGTTTAGAGTTTTAGAGTTTAAGGTTTAGGGTTTAAGGCTTAGGGCTTGGAGTTTAGACTTTAGGGGCGAGTGCATCTCTTGGGTTCGATGTGGGGTTTGGGGCTCGGAGTGTCAGGGTTTGGGATTTTTGGGGATGGGGTTTTGGGGGACCCTAAATCCTAAACCCTAAACCATAAAGCCCTAAACCCTAAATCCTAAACCCTAAACCCTAAATCCTAAACCCTAGACCCTTAAACGGATGGGGCATACCAGGACCATGGCTTTCTTTTAGGGTCCACGGTTCCTATGAACTGAGCTTTGGAGTACCATACTTTAATACTCTTTTTCTTAAAGGAATTTTTTCTCCCTGGTTACTTAAAAGCCCAGTGAAGAGCTTTGGGGCTTAAGCATCTTTTTGTCAGAAGATTCCATGAACTAACCCTAAGGGTCCAAGTACCTAAACATCAGATACTCTCTTTAATATTGAGCTACTTAACCACTATCCTAAACCCAGGTACCTAATTATTGGGTCCTTTGAACCCTTAGGGTAAACCCGAAACCTCAAACTCTAAACCCTGAGCCCCCCGTAGCTCATGGAGGGGCACTGAAACCAGGGGAAGCCAGGAAACGCTAAGATCAAAGGCCTTTTAAGTTTAGGATTCCTGGGTTTGGGGGGTTTATAAGGGTTTAAGCATTTGACTGTACAGGATTTGCTACTTCCGGGTTCAGTTTGGAGTTAGATAACCAGCCCACCAAACCTTGAATCGTGTACCGTGGGAAAACTGCACCCTGAAGTCGCAACCCTTTGTTGCATGTACTCGTATTTTTTGCCGAAGCACGCAGACCGTAGGGATTGTGCGCAAGGCTCCAAACCCTAAACCAAGGCACTTGCGTGGACAGATGCCAACAGACATCCGCGAAGGCGCAGCGGCCCTTGTTGTTACTGATTAGCTGATGGGTATGAATAGGTAAGATCATTATAGTCCTTACATCAGTGTACATATGCATATATAATATGTATAAACAGATGAACGAATACAGTATATGAAGTCATATGTCTATTTGGAACGCAATTGTTATTCCTTGCAAGTTCCAGAATAAATACAAGTATACTACGATGTACCCTAAATTCCTCCAAATAATCAGGTCTTTGTATTGCCTGGATTAAGGTGTCAAAAGCTGCAAGCTTGCTGTTTTCGAAGAGAGCAAGGTTCTGTCGCATGGCAACAGGTGCTCGTTTTCATGGAGCAAGCAAGTAAGTTTTTGAATAGGCCAGAACAACTGGGATTTCACGAAACTTCCAACCACGCCTTGCAAAGTGCTTTTCTGTGGGACGGTTCGTGGTCGCTGGCTTGCAGCCAGCTCAGTTCATGCCAAGGGCTTCGTTGGAAAAAGAGTTGCACGGTTTCCGCGGCCTTATACTACCTGACTACTGCTACAACGAAAAATGAGCAACTACGATCGAGGGTCTGGGTAAACCCACGCGATCTAGCGGAGCCTCATTTTTCGCTACGAAGTCACAACCGTGATAAGCCAGCTGCATGCAATCAATTCAGGGTGGAGGCCTCAACCCAAAACCCCTTAAAGGAAGCCCTTATAGGAACCCTTAACGAGCCCTCAACCTTAAACCCCTTAAAGGAAAGAACCCCTTATAGGAACCCTTAAGGAGCCCTAAACCCTAAACCCTTCAGGATGGAGGACAAGGCTGTGGGGCCTCGTCGCTGCAACCCTGGACCCTGAAGAAATCCTGGGCGCTAAAGACCGCAAACCCCCTAAAGCCTGAACCCTAAGGGTCCATGTACTCATATAGTCATATTGATTGGCCTTAAAGTGGGTCCTTTATAGGTGCTTTGGGGCCAACGTTTATTTACTAATTGCACACATGGACCCTTAGGCCTTAGGGGAAGATTTGAGCCCGATACCCTAAAAGGAGACGTGGCCGCTTATTGGAAGCAGACCTGCTCTACTCTCTCCTGCCCTGCTCCCTGGCAGAAAGCCTTACCCACAGGGTCCTAAGTACCGACATAATCGTAGATTGTAGGGTTTCTGTATTTCGAGTTGGGACGTATCTCCCCTGTAAGCACTCAGGATCTTTTCGGAGACAGGAGTCGCCTGGGTTCTGCTTAAGCAGATCAAGATGAGATTGATAGTACGAGTGATGGAAATTATGATCTACTGTATATCATCCTTCCTCTGGCAGCGCTTAGATTAAGCTGCGTAACAACCCGAAACCCTTAACTAAATCCTAAACCTAAGACCCTAAACCCCACACCGAACCCGTCGAAGCGTAGCCTTCTTCTGGTGAGAGCCTCAGGAAGAGGGGTCCGGATACTTCACACGACCTGGGGTTGGGGTCGACTCGGGTACAGGCCAGAATTCGCTTGCAACTAAACCACAATACTTCCTTAACCTGCCAAACCCTACTTTTTGTCGGGTCCCTATAAATGCCATATTAGGGTTTATAATAAGAACCTACCAAAAAGTAGGGTTTGGTAGGTTATTAAGGTTGATAGCCGAAACCGGAGTGCTGTAACCCAAGCCACGAAGCCGAATCCACCGTAAGCCTACTTTAGGCTTGCGAACATAGTAAAAGTAGCATTCCCGTATAGTCCCTGCCTAGACAACTACAGTATACAAACAATACTATCCCGCTGCTGCCCATCTCTCCAGCACGAGGCTTGTTGGGCGACTGGCGCGGATGTACCCCACGGCACGGAGGTTAACGAGGCAACAGTAAGGGGCGAAAATGACTTTCGCGGCCCCTGCGGAGTTGCTGGTGCTCAGGGGTGAGATTTGTGTTCAGCTGCTTTCTGCAGACTGTGCTGGTTTTGAGAAGGTGCACTGACCTGAACCCTAAATCCTAAACCGGCTGACGCAACAAGGATCACCGAAGTTTGTGTTTGAAGTGGCTCGGGTCTAACGAGTTACCTCGTTGCTTGAGGTTTCGGACTCGTATTGGGGTTTGCTAAGGTAGGGATTGCGAGTCTTCTTGTGGTGGCAGCACAGGGAGGTCATGATTTTACACCGGAGGTGTTCATCGTCTATCCCATGCAAGTGGTCTTGAGCCTCAACCCTTCAGACTCCAAGTATACAACTGGCACCTACTTTGCCGCTCCAAGTCTAGAAGTAGTAGCTGTTTACAGGCCATTTGGAGTCTCAGGGAAATGCTCTCAAGAGCAAGGCGTTGAGAAAGTGGTGTCCTTCGTATAAATTCTCCTTCTTGGCTCTGAATTAAAGGCATCTGGTATCGCCTGGATTCGTAAGCGTGGCACCTTTCACTGGCCGTGTCAAAGATTTCTTCTAGAATCCCAAGCGAAAACGAATTGTATGTATATATAACATATGTATATCTGTTAGTTGGTTCCAGAAAGAAAAAGGTACACTCGAGGGTCGAGGCAACCCAGCACCTGAGCAACATGTCGGCTTCACCGACTAATGACTACAGGGGCCGTTTAATTCAGAATAGTGTAGTATGGTATAGTGAGAGTGGAGTATAGTAGAGTATAGCTCTCTGTACAACAAGAAACCCTAAGGAAGACTTAGTATCAGTTACTTCACTCTTAGGCCGCAATGTCATTTACCTCCATTCCTAGAGATTCCAAGCCAAAGCGAACTCCACACCCAAATCCCCAAGTTCAAGCTCGGAAAAGGAGTGTCTTGTTAAAGCTACCCAGAGAACCCAATTCCCCTTAATTAAGGAATATGCCTTAAATCATATTAGGGATCCTATTATAATTTAAGGAATATTCCTTAATTAACGGGTATTGGGATCTCTGGGTAGAGCTTCTTGGATTCTTCCGAGCGTCGGGAATACCGGATCTTTGCCACAACGAACCCTTCAGGCGACCTGCTGCGAGTGTGCCGATGATTCCATGGTGCAGGATGCATTTTGCCAGTGCCCAGAGAACCCAATATCCCTTAATTAGGGAATATACCTTAAATCATATTAGGGACCCTATTATAATCTAAGGTCTAATCCGTAATTAAGGGGTATTGGGATCTCTGAGTGGTCGTCAACTTTGAGGGGTTAGGGTTGCCGGTTGTATCATCGCCAAACCCAGACGAGATCAGCTGCCAGGAGCCCTGAACACCCTCACTGAAGCCAATCTTATACAACATAAAGCCCGCGCAAGTCTCGTTATAAAGCTCTTCCTACCTAAACCCTAAACCCTAAACCCTAAACCCTAAAGGTTCATATAACAAGAGCCTACAATCTGAATCTTAACAGTCTTAACACTATTTGGAATTATTTTGTATTATAAAGCCCAAGAGAATATTGAAACACGTTATTTCTGTTGTGGTATAGAACAGCCTAAACCCTAAGGGTCCAAGTACCCAATAATCATATACTCTATTAAATATTGAGCTACTTAACTACTATCCAAAACCCCATGTACCTAATTATTGGGTCCTTTGGACCCTTAGGGTAAACCCGAAACCTCAAACTCTAAACCCTGAGCCCCCCCTAGCTCTTGGCGGGACACTGAGACTGAAACCAGGGCAACCCAGGAAACGCGAAGATCAAAGGCCTTTTAAGTTTAGGATTCCTGGGTTTGGGGGGTTTATAAGCCGTCACCGGCGAGGACTGGACGTCCGCTCCGGCGCTCACTTGCATTCCGTGCCCAGCAGGGCATCAGCCCCTGAAGAATCGGAGCGGATGACTCTGGGACTTGTAATCAGGGTTTAGGGTTTACGGGGTTTGGGGTTTAGGAGTTTAGGGGTTTGGGGTTTAGGGGTTTAGGGTTTGCGTTTAGGGTTTGGGGGTTTAGGGTTTAAGGCGGATGCCTCTGGGACTTCTTACCAGGGGTCTTACGGTTGAAAATGCAGACCCCTGGTTGACAAACCCAGCTACCCTAAAAGGGTTTAGAATGAGGATCCTCCTGGAGCCTTAGGTCTCTAAACCATAAATTTCTATCAAGCCTGTTTCCTCAAAAAAGCAAAACCCTCAACCCTTATGAGCCTCAAAACCCCTTACATGCCAAATCTTAATGCCCACAAAAACCCTGGACAAAAAGCCCTTATAGGACTCGTGAAGAACCCATTGAGGCCCTACGGCTTCGCTCAACTGGACCCTAAACCCTTTAAACACCGGATGCAGCCTCCTTAAGGAACAAATGATCCTGAAAAGTCAGGGCCCTATACCGTTATAATATGAATCCCTAAATGGTGTTTGAACCTTAAACACGTTTGCGCTTCATTTCGCCCCTAAACCGTAAATCCTCAAACCCGCAACCCTGAAACTCTGGTGCCCCTTATTATATATATATGTATATGTATATATATATATACACACACACTCGAGGGAACCCATATGTGTAAACCCTTAGGTTGCCCCTTTAGAGGAGCCTAAAACCGCTAGGCCCCTTTGGGGACCAAGGCCAACGCTGCCCGGCTGGATATGCGGCTCCCCGTGGCTCATCTCAGTGCAAGCCCTGTTTTGCCGACTTTGTGCCTCGGCTTCCACTGAAGGGCTTTTGATGCTTATAGTTTTCGGCTGTTTAGGGCTGGGTGTTTGGATTTGGTTTTGGGGACATAGCGCTCTGAGGGTGTAGGGTTGGAGTTTTGGTGGGTTTTGGGTGTTGGGGCTTTGGGGTGTAGGGTCTCGGTGGTTGACATCACAATACCCATTTCCGCCAAACAAACCCCAATCAAAACCAAGAGCGCACATGAGTGATACTTAGCACTTTCTAGCATGAAGCCCCTGTTCAAGCGATCGAAATTTCGAACATGAGGACACTACTTTGTATTATTCTGTAGGAGGCTCAGCACCCTACAAAATTTCCTCAACCCCTAAACCCTGAACCCCTAAACCCTCAAGTTCACGCAATCTCTAGTCCAGTCCAGTTCTCCAGTACTGTATACCTACACACCCACCCTTTCGGATCCCAGAACACTCGGAACGTATGTTAGTTTATGTTCCGATTGACCTCATGGGAATACACATTTGTTGCTGGTTCTATGCATTACGCCATCACATCCTGGCTTTTTGTGCCACGTGCATGTAGTCTTGAGATCTGTAGCTCAAGTATCGCTTCGAATCGGCGAACGGACCATCCCTTCAGATGGCCACATCGCAACGTACTCGGTTTCAGATGAGACCAGTGCTGCTATCTCTAGCTCAATCGGATTCACCTCAAGCTGGAAATGGAGGAGTCCGGGGACCTTGAGACCTGTTGATTCAAACACCCCAGATTTCCTAAGGCCAACATCCTACCTTTAAGTCTCTCATGTCCCAAAAGGGGGCCTAAAGCCTCAACGCCAAACCCCAAACCCTAGACTAGGCCCTGCCCATAGGCTGCATAGTAGTGCTTTTTGGGATTACCTTATAGGATCCTAACTATAAACCACAAACAGGAACTACAATGGAGCCAATGGGTCGACCCAAAACCTTACACCCTAAACCCTCACAGGTGCCGAGCAAGGGCCAGGAGTCTTGCGTGGCGTGCCCCACGAAACACGGCTGGAGACTGCACAGGGTTTGGGAACTTCGGGCTTTAGAACTTTGAGGTTTTGGGATTGTGTTTCAATCTCACACACCTTCTGGAGAATGATGGATGGCTGGGGGGATATGTACATACACATGATACAATACACAATATATTTATCAGTTTACATAGCAGACCATAGCAGAGAATATTCAAGATACAATCAATAGGTCATACAGGATATAGACACACACAAACCTTCATGAATGACTGCATATGTACAGTTGAAAGCCACAGAAACAAACAAGTACATACATATAATGTTTACGCATGTGTTTGTTAAAGATCTTGCAGGCTGTTGTGTGCTGTTGTGCTTGTGTGTTTGATTGATTGGCTGCTTTCTTTCCTTGTGTGCTTGCTTGCTTGGTTGCATGTTTGCTTGTGTGCTTGGTTGCATGTTTGCTTGTGTGCTTGGTTGCTTGTTTGTTTGTGTATAGTGTTTGCTTGTATATAAGAGGGCTAGTGTCTAGTTGCGTTTCGTTAGAAGGCCGGCGGTTAGGTTTTTGAGATTTAGTGTTTTGTTTATAGGTCTCATATACAAATATGTAGACATGTATCCCTAAGGGTCCAGGTACCTAAAAATCATATACTCTCTTTAATATTGGGCTACTTAACTACTATCCTAAACCCAAGTACCTAATTATTGGGTCCTTGGACCCTTAGGGTATGGATGGATGGGATGTAGGTGCAATTATTAACTTAAAATCTTAAACCCTAAACCCCTAAACCCTAAACCCCTAAACCCCTAAACCCTAAACCCCTAAACCTTAAACCCTAAACCGTAAATTATTAAGGCCCCTCCATTAAAGGTTCAGGGCAGGGTTCATATTGCTCAGTTTCCGAAAAATTAGGGGACCTTATTTGGGGGTCCATGTAGGGTACTCTGTTATGTTCCCCTATTTTCGGAAACTCCCATACTGCTCAGGTTGTTAAGAGCCCTTTAAGCCCCCCATAAACTGTTAAGCCCCCCTTGAAGCCCCCCCTTAAGATTTTTCCGGTGTTGGAGGCAGGATTGAAGAGGTGTGGCTTTTTTGCTTTTTCAACGTTGGGTTAGGGCTGTAATGTAGGGGCCTTAGTCATTAGAATAGGGTTTGGGGGTATCGTATAGTAAAATTACCCCAAACCCTATTCTAATTATTAAGGCCCCTACATTAGGCCTCAAGTGTTAAGCAGCATTACGATGCAGGGTCTAAGATTTGAAGCCCAAAGGGTCCATGCACACTACCATGATGGAATTAGGTCTCCAAAACCATAATGGGGATGGTCTGTTATGACCTAATTCCATAATGGTAGTGCATATGGACCCTCTGGGAAGTGCATATTTCTTGCGAAGACCGGGTTTGGCCCATCGTAGGGGTTCTTGATTTTGCGAAGCCGGTCAGCTTCCCGAATTGCCGATGGGACCTGTTGTTGCAGCAGGGTTGGGGTGTAAGTTTGCGGTGTTTCGCAGAATCGACCAATCCTCCCTGCCGATTGAGTGTATTTTTCCACTCGCGGCCGACTCTCCAAGTTTTTGCTTGGAGAAGGAGCTATATAAGGACATCGTATCAGCAACCCCCCCCCCCCCCNCGTGCAGAGTTTCTACTTGAATGGGCAGGGGGCTTAGTAGCCTAAATGGAGGGTCCCTAATTATAACCCTACTTATAACCAACTTACTAAGTCCCCTGCCCATTCAAGTAGACCCGAAACCCTAAACCCTATAGATCCCCTGTAAGGAACCCTATAGATCCCTTTAAGGAGCCCTTTAGGAACCCTTACTAAGTCCCCTGCCCATTCAAGTAAGGGGTCCAGGTAGGGTGTGGAGTTTACTCGGACGATCGGGGGACCCATAGGGCCCATAGTAGTTCCTTTTTGGGATTGCCTTATAGAATTCTAAATATGAACCCCAAAAAGGAACTACTTTCGGGCCTATGGGTAGGGTGATTCTTTAGCAAGCCGGTTTCTCAACATGTGCAAGGACCATGTATGCCTTCGCTGAAGACGTGGTCTGCAGATCTTGCAAGTTCCCCTATGTCTTCTTGAACGGTGTCTGTATTTGGTGGCATTGGCCCGTGATAGTGGCCGGCTTGCTGGTGCTTTTGGGTTCCTCAGTCTCAATTCTACCCTAAACTCAAAATTCTAAACCCTAAACCCTGAAGCGTAAAGTCTAAAGCTTAAAGCCTTACCCTTAAGGCCCCAAGCCAGTGGCTTCGGGTTTTGGGTGTATGGAATGTAGGGTTTCGGGCTTGGGTCTTTCAGGTTTCGGCGCTTGGGGTTTAGGGTTTACCCTAACCTACCAAAACCTACTTTTTGTAGGGTCCCTATAAATTCACTATTGGGGTCTATGCTAAGAACCTGCAAAAAAGTAGGGTTTGGTAGGTTAAGGTAGGGTTTGGTCATCGGCTTGATGTGGCTTTTCTCTTTGTGGGACAAAGCCCAGAAATCGAACGGGCAAAAGACGCATGTCACATGACAGCACCGTGGTCGCCAGATGCACCCGCAGTCATTCGACCTGCAGGCAGATTCTACTGATGTACTCCATTCACCTCGTTTTGGGATTGCAGAAGATCTATCCTTGTTGAGTATGGTCTTCTTTTGCCTTCTACCGCGCAACCCTGTATCCCAAACCCTCAAGCCCTAAAACCCCAAACCCCAACACCTGAAAGCCCAAAACCCTCAAACCTGTTCATCGACCTACACCCTAGACAATATTCACTGTAAGAACGTTCATAAAATCATATACCCTACCGCAAACCTACACACCCAATTACCGAATTCGTCGGTACTTTGGACCCTTACCCTAAGACTCCAAGTACACAAATAATACCTAGGTGAAAAGTCTATAAATGGTACCTACGTGGGACAATTTGGAGCTATAATAAGGATCTATAGTAACTAATTAATATGGTTGCCTTATTCTGGTAACATAAACTCCTTAACAAGAGCCCAGTATTTGGAGTGTAGGGTTAGTGTGGCGACCTACGCAGTTGTTATGCCCCGCTCGAGGCTGCCCCGATTTCGCTTCGGAAGACACAAAGGAGCTTGAAGGTTTAGGGTTCCCTAAGGGTCCAAAGGACCCAATTTTTCGGTACTTGGGTTTAGGATGGTAGGTAAGTAGCTAGGGTATATGAGTATTAGGTACTTGGACCCTTAGGATTCAGGGTTAGGGATCATAATAAGGATTCCCACCCAGAAGGAGTTTTGGAGGACAGAAGGCTTATAGAGAGAAGAACCCCTAAGCCCTAAACCCAAAACCCTATGACCCTTGAGCCCCAGGTTTGCTTCGGAAGACGGCCTCCTCGATGAAGAAGCGCCGGTGGCGGAAATTGCGAGAACGCCTGGGCAAAGTGGAGTCCATCATGCGGGGCCTGGAGTGGCTCGGCTCGTATTGGGGAGGGAGGGAAGGGGGTGTAGCTCAGGTTGGAGAAGAGTGGCTGGGCTGTTCTGCTTCGGGGCTTAGGATTGGGTTTTACAGGTTTAGAGTGGCTCGGTTGTTGGGAACTTTATTTAAGATCCTTTTTCCTTGCTTTATCAGGACTCTGAGTGGGGATCCGATTATTGTGTTGTCGGGTTTCAGGTGCAGTTTTAGGGGGGTTGAGCTCTTGGGTTCATGTGTGCAAAATGGCCAGGCTGTTTGCATTTCTACCTCCCTACCGCTTTTTTAGGGTATCTACTTTTCTATATACCAGATCCTAATCATAGAACTAGGTATCCAAAAAAGGGGTAGGGTATGAGCCTACAGGTAGAGTGTGAGCATCGGGTTTGCCGGTTCCGGGGGGTGGGGTTTTTGGGATTTATGTGTGCACCCAGAGATCCCAATACCCCTTAATTAAGGAATAACCGTAAATTATAGTAGGATCCCTAATATGATTTAAGGCCCAGAGGGTCCACATACACTACTATCATGGAATTAGGTCCCCAAAACCAGAATGGGGATGGTCTTTTAGGGCCTTTTTTGTCCATAATAGTAGTGTATATGGACCGTCTGGGAGGTATAAGTAAGGAATATACCTTAAATTACAACAAGATCCCTAACATACTAATATGATTTAAGATATATTCCTTAATTAAGGGATATTGGGTTCTGTGCGCAGAGGGGTGGGAGCCCAAGAGTTTCAAAAGGAAACGAAGAGTGCACTTGGTCCTACGGCTGATGGACAAAATCCTGCATTATCCATTATAAGGAATATACCGTAATTCCCATAGTTTAGGGTCCTTAGGGTCATGCAGGATTTTGTCCATCAACCGTATTTCGGGCCTAGCTGGCTGAATAATGCAGTACCTCTTCGGGGATAGCAAACTTTATTGGCTGTAAACTCAACTTTCAACTTTTTGGGCCTCTTTACAAGGTAGTCGATTCTGAAAGTTTCAACTTTTATTTTCTTGGGTTTTGGGCCAGTGAGTTTATGGTTAGGATCCTACAGCAGGTAACCGGTTTGAAACGGTTGGATGTTTCCTTATCCTCTGACTGCAAACGCAAATCTGGAAGCCTTCGACGGGAGCGATGAGTCACAGAGCCCTAGACGCACCATGAGCTACCGTAGCCTACTTCTTTGAGTATGGTGTCTATAGAAACCTACCAGTACAACAAAAGTAGGTTTTGGTAGGCCAGTAAGATCATTCCTCCCCAGACTCTGAACCCTGACCACTGAACCTCAAGCCCTGTAAACCCTAAGCCCCAAGCCCTTAGCCTAAGCCCTAGAATACCTCAGGTGGGAGCTATGGGATGAACAGCCAGACACCGTGGATCGCTACGTAACCATCTTGGAAGCCTTGGACGTCAGCGCGGCGGAGGTGCCTTTGGGCTTACCCTAAGGCCCTAAGGCTCCAAATACTGAGTTCTTGTTAAGGAGTTTATGTTACCATAGTAAGGAAACCATATTAGTTACTATAGACTCCTGTTGTAGCTCCAAATTGTCCCAAGTAGCTATCAGTTACCTGAGACTCCAAACTAGATACCATTTGCATACTTGGAGTCTTAGGGTTAGGCTTTGGGATTTCAGGGTTCTGGGCTTGTTAGGGGTGTAAGGTGCTCAGGATGTGCTGTGGTGTTTTGGAACCGGGATTGAATTTGTTGTAGACCCAATGGGCTCCGGTTACTTAACAGTAGGTTACTAACCAGTCCGAGAGTAAATTAGGCTTTAGGCTTAGGGTTTATGACCGCTGGGCCGGCAAGAATGTAAGGCCAAGTGTATGTACGGCATTCCATACATCTACGAGGATGAGAAGTATAGCTCGAAGCTCAAAAAGCCTACATCCTGACAGCTGGTTCGACCAGCAGACCCCCACACCCTAAAGCCATAAACCCTGTACACTTGGTACCCTAAACCCTAAACCCTAAACCCCCAAACCCGAAACCCCTAAACCGTGAACCCTGAACCGAAACCGCTCCGAGGTCTTTGAGAAAGTGGGCCTTATCCGGGCGGCCCAGAGCCAGCGCAGTGGCGTGAGCTTGAGGTGCTGGTTTTAGGGATTGGGGCTTTAGGAGATAAGTGTGAGCTTTAGAGCGTAGGGCTTTATAGGGTTTAGGGAATATAGGGCTTAAATTTATGGTTTAGGGCTCAGGGTTGAGGATCTAGGTTCGGGGTTTGGGGGTTATGGCTTTGGGATTGGGGTTTAGGGATTTGGGAATAGGGTTCAGGTTTAGGGCTTCGAGGCTTTAGGGTTTATTGTTTAGTGTTGGGGCTAGGGTTTAGGGATTCGGGCTTTCGGGTATAAGAGTGTGTGCTTTAGGGTTAGGATTATGATTAGGGTTTATCTGTGGCCAAAAAGACTACCTTTTGAGAGGAACCCCGAAAAGGTAGGTTTTTCGGCTACAGGTAGGGTTTAACCCTAGACCCTAAGCCCTAAAGGGTTAGCTAGGTGGCAATTTGGCAAACTTTATTATTGCCTTTATGGTTCCTGTAGAGGTACCTGTTCATAAATACTCTTCAGAGCCCCAAAACTACAACCCAGTTAGGGTTTAGGGCTGAAGGTTATCGAAGCTCGGTCTGGTGGAGTAGTGAGATTTTAGGTTTTCTACGGTTCATGTAGACTTTGTAGGTCTTCAGAGTTTTCAATAAGGTAGAGGTGCCGAAGTAGGGATTGTGAGTAGTGTGCTGCCATGTTAGTTATGACGATAGCTTGGTAAATTCAGTTCTTAACAAGAGCCCTAAACCCTAAACCAGTCCACTTGGTTGTAGGGCCCCTTTGGGTCAGGATCAGCGAGTAGGTGATGCCGGGTGTACACCCCCGATTCAGGATTACGCAGACGACTTAAGGACGCGCAATGGTGGCCGGTGAGGCGCATAATAGATGTAAACACAAGCCAAAGTTGTGAGTGTTTGGCAATCCCGGCATTTAAGTCTTTTAGTTGGCTGCAGCTTCGGGAATTCCTTCTTCAGGGAACCCTTTATACGATCTAGAGATCTGTTGACACTGCGACGAGGCGGCAAACAGTACTTTAAACTACCACGACCTTCTTGTTGGGACGATGGAATTTTTCGGGGCCCTACAAAAATGTAGGTTCTGGTAGTTGATGTGCAGGTAAATGTTATTCCTCATGGTTCTCTAGTACCACCATACCATAACATACCCCCAAACCCTGTTCGAAATACTATTTACCCCCTATATACTCGGAGCCCGTAAGCGACTTCTAAAGGAAATTCTACTTAAGGCTGCATAGATGATTTGATGTGCAGGTATCTCTTGTCCAGCGATTTTGCGCGACTCGCAAGCGATCGTACTGGAGAGCGGAATCCCACCTTCAACCGCATGAAGGATTATGGGGTCAAGATTCGGGGTTGAATAGGTTGTAGGGTTTAGGTTCCTTCAATAAGGGTTCAGCGGTTCCTTCAAGGGGTTTCCTTTGAAAGCATCTATAGCACAAACGGTCATGGGGCGTGTGCACGGCGGACAGCAGTGCAGCATGCATGAAGTCCAGGTCGTCGGGTCTAGGAAAACGAAAACGGTCTGGCAAAGGCGCCAATGCGCTGTACACTCCGGCCAATGCAGAACCGTGAAATAGATCGCCGAGCAGCTTGAAGAGCTACGCAATCGCATCCAATACATATCCCATCCTGAGGAAAACCGATCCCCAAACCGGAAAGATCAAGCCCACCAATGCAAAGCTCCAGAAGCCCCAAAGCCCGTAGGCCCTTGCGAATTACATGCCGAAAAACTCGTAGCTGGGCTATGAGAGTTGTCGGCACTGTAGAAAGGGGAGAAGAAGAAGCGTCCACCCAGAGTCCAGTCACCAGATGACGAACCGGAAAGCCAACACCACCACCCTGAACAAACAAAACCAAAAGCTCAACCCAGCTTAACTTGAAAACGGAGCTGGACGCCGCATCCTGTGTGAAAACAAATTCAAAGGCCTGCTGTACAAAGTGGCCGGGAAATGAACCGCACGCCTGTGAAACCGATAGCCGCCAGTCGAGTGGCGTGTCGTCAGTGAGTCTACACCGCAAGTCGATAGTGTCTGGATCGTCTGTGGAGGAGGCGGGATGCGCATCAAAAAAAACTTTTTTTGCATCAAAAAAAACTTTCTTTTGCATCAAAAAAAAACTTTTTTCCAATCAAAAAAAAACTTTCCCTTTGTCACACAAGAAAAGAAGGGAGTATGGACGAAAGGACGGCAGGAAGGAAGGAAGGCAGGGAGGAAGGAANTGGTATATTCCTTATTATGGGTAATGCAGGATTTATATTATCAACCGTACTGCTACCAGTACCACTACCACTACCACTACGACTACTACTACTACTACTACTGCTACTACTACTACTACTAGCATAGACTACTACTACTACGACGACTACAACAACAACAACAACAACTACTACTACTACTACTACTATTACTGCTGCCATGACTAAAGCTGTACTTCTTGGTCCGTTGCTGCGTCTTCGCAGATGGGCACGCTTCTCTCTCTCTCTCTCNTCTCTCCTCTCTGAGGATGCACCCATGGCCGTGTCTACGACCACTTCTGCTACTACTACTGCTACTACTACTACAGCTAGTGCTAGTGCTACTAGTACTAGTACTACTACTACTACTACCTCCGACAACGACGACGACTACTACCACTGTTACTACTACTTTGACTAATTCTACTTTTATCACTATTAGCACAAATAGTACTACTACCTCTACT
>BGNK01000752.1:0-38913 GCA_003297005.1 Symbiodinium sp. clade A Y106 | reverse complement strand
CGACGCCTACTACTACTACTACTACGACTACGACTAGTACTGAAAGTTTTTTTTTGATGGGGACGAAATCTCCGGATTCTCCTAGGCTTGCCTGTAAACGGGTAGAGAAAGTTTTTTTTTGATGCAAAAAAAGTTTTTTTTGATTGGCCGAAAAGTTTTTTTATTTTTGAGGAAAGTTTTTTTTTGATGCAAAAAAAGTTTTTTTTTGATGGGTTTCCCGCTGGAGGCAGCCTGAACCAGCTCGTTTTCAGTGTTTGCACCAGAACGAAGGGCTCGAGTCCCATCTGCTATTTTGTAGTAAACCTGAAAAAGAGCGCACAAGATGCGGGCTTGACCAAAATGGTGATCAGTAGCAGCCTGATGTGCCTGAACCAGGTTGTGACAACGATTGCAATTGGTGAGCACAGCGAGTCGATCGACTCTGTTATTCCAGTGAGCAAGCCACTCCTCCAAAGCCGACTCGCATGAGCAGGGATCCAGGTGAGAGGGCACATGCTGCGCCTTGAGGTCCTCCGCGGAGTATTGCAGCGTCAGGTCTTGTACCAAAAGCCAGAGGTCGGCGTTCTCAGAGGGCAAACAGAAACAGCCATTCATAATAGCCCGAATGCCCTTGACCACATACGCCGAATCGGCCCAGACAATGATGGCGGCTCGCACCCACAGCCCCCATTTGAGAGCGCTGATGGCTGCCCAAAGCTCTGCACGAAGAACTGTTTGGGCCAGGCCAGGAACCGGGCCACAACTCAGCAGAAGACCAGTGCTGGCGTTAATAGCACCCCAGGAGGCGAGTGCCAGCTCCGGGATCTCAGCCAGAAAGCAGGAGCCGTCTGTGAAGATGTGTTGCACCCCTGGGCTTTTGGTCGAAGACGAGAAATTGCCGGAAAGGTCCGGGGCATCGGCAAGAAGACGATGCAGATCCCGCGTGGCTGGAGAAGCAATCGGCAACAGGTGGTGGGTGGTGCACTTCGGTAGAGCGGGCCACTGACTGCACACCCATTCCACACCTGCACGTGCATCGGCAAAGCACGGGCAGTGGCAAATCCGATGTTCCGGAGTATCCTCAACGTGACAAGTAGGGCAGAGCCCAGTCACTGTCAGGTCGTATTTGCTGTGTGCAGCATTTTAGATGAAGGCTCCAGAGCGCAGTGCATTTAACTGTGCCAGACGTAAAGGACCCAGACCCTTTTCAAGATGTCGAAGAAGCGGTCGGTCTAGTCCATCGAGGTCACACATCTGCTTGCGGTGTTTGTGCTGGTTGGCAACATGGTCCAACCAGGCCTGCTCCAAAAGGCGCTTCAGCAGCGAAGTGGGCGTACTCAATAAGTCGTGCCGGCGGCCACAAGTGTCCTGGACAACCGGCGGTTGGAGGAGGCACCAGCCGACCTCATTGAGCACCGAAAGCAGCTTGGAGAACGGACCGTGCAGCAGTTGTCCCATGAAGCTAGACATGAACATCTGCCACTGCTGAAGCACGCAGGGGTGCTTGGCGCACATCCGACGCAGGTCACGAATGACCACCCGCAACTGGTAGAAGCCAGGGTCGACCTCCAAACATTCATGAATAGAGAGCCTGAGCAGAGAGCTACAACCGGCTGGGCAGATTTTGAGCGCCTGAGTCGCCGAACATCTGAGAGAGTGTACCTGGGCCGCGGCAAGAGGGCAGGCAGAGATGCCGTGTAGGGCTCGTGCCCAGATTTTGCGAGGAAGAGCAGAAAGCTTCTGCTTCAGAGAGGCCGGTGATCGCCGCAAACGGGCGAAAAGGTCCTTAACTCCTTTGCAGCGCTCCACTAGCGCGGCATTGCGAGTGGCTTTGCCAAAGGAAATGACCCCACCGAGTTCCCTGGCGTGTGTGACCACGGGCAGTCCGAGAACCTTGAGCTGCGAGCGCATGTCGGGTTGGGTGGCCCAAACGTAGGTCTTGCCTGAATCGGCGGTGAGGTCAAGCATATCCAGCACGCAATGACAAAGGCAGATGCCATGCGCCAATTGGCCCGTAGAGGAGGCAGTGCACGCCCAGTTGTCCACGTAAGAATGGGGAGTGGACTGCCTGCCAAAAACCTCGAAGTACCTGTGAAAGAGGAGACAGGCAATGTTCATAGCAGTGGTACTAAGAGCACATCCCTCAGGAAAACCAGTAGAAGAACCAACCGGCTCGCTGACGCATTGCCTGATTAGAAACCTTCGCTGGAATCGGCCAAGAAAGTCACGCCAGGGAGTGATCACTGTGCTGGGGAAGCCGAGCTGGGCGGCAATCTGAAGGATTGGCTCCCGTGGTAAACAGTTAAAGGCCTTCTGAATGTCAGTGGAAAACCCGCACATGTCCTGGTCCTGCAGGCACGAGAGCTCAATGTAAGCCTCCAGTTTCCACCAGAACTCCGTGGCTTCTCTCCCCGGAAGAAAGCCGAGGGCGGTGGGAGGAAGGAGATCCTTCAGGCATCGCAGGAGTTGCCGGGCTCGGAGCCCGCTCCAGCATCGGTACACCAAAGAGAGCAGGACTATTGGCCTATACCCATTGACACTTCTGTCGTCGGTAGGCTTCTTAAGCGCACAAACTAGACCAAGGAGCCATTGAGCCGGCCAAACCTGAACCCCCATCTCAATGGAGGACAGGAACTGCAGAAGCTCGAGGCTGAGGCAATCGGGCATGTTGCGAAGGTCGGCCAGCGCGAAGCCGTCAGGGCCACGAGCGGCCCTGGGACGGGAATGTTTGAGGGCCTGTTTCCAAGACTGCAGGCTGAGGGGAGGCAGGTCAAAATGACCGTGGGGCAAATACGCATTGGCAAAGCCGAGGACTCGGTGCCATTGGTCGGGAGATAGGTCTTGATGCTTTTGCCAGCGCGGGCCCCATAAACAAACGAATTCAGATCCAATATCATCAACCGAGGAGAGATACTGTACTTGCTCAAGCTCGGCATCCACGGAGACAGGATCTGAGGGCTGCACAACAGCAACACAATGGTCTGGGCAGGAGATGGTGACCGGCTGGCCATCAAGTCTCCATTCGGATGTGCCGCGAGTGTCCAATTCGGAGTCGAAGTGAACCTGCTGAGAGGCCGGGTCCCAAGCAAGGACGGTGTGGGTCCGATGCAACACGAGGCAATCCACCTGTGCAGGAGAATCGTCCCGAAGGTCCCTGAAAATCAAATTGCTGTCATGGGCATAACGCTCCCGGAGGACGGTATGCCGCTGTCGGGCATTCCAGGCCTCGAACTTCCTATAGTTTTCGCGAAAGTCAGTGAAGCAAACGGTGGCGGAGGCTAGATTCGGCACGCCTGTTGGGAACACCATAGGGGCAACATGCAGTTTGATGGGCCGGCTGGACCACCATACGCAAAAGCCACCCTTGAAACCTTTCGCCTTCTTGATAGCCTGCCAAAGGGCTGATCGATACTCGACGGCCGAGGCTGAGGATTTGGCAGCCCTGAGGGCATGAACCAACGATTGCAACCTTCTAAGTTGTTGAAACCATCGTTTGACCTCCAGGGACAAAAGGCTATGCCCAATGACTTCTTCGCCTTCACGCGATGTGGCCGGGGGATACACGACCCGGGAGGTGAGGGGCTTCAATCTCTGAGCCCGACCAGAACAGCGATGGGGCAGCCGGCTTGAGGAGAGGCTGCTTTCAAAACCTGCAAGGCTGGATTCGAAGCCCTTTGCAAACTGTTGGAGCCAAGTTGTGGCATCCGGGCTGCTTGCACCTGAAGCGGGGTTGGAGGCCTGCCAGGCAGAGACGTCAATCTGTGCCCAAGGTATTTCATAGGGCAGCTTTGAAAGCATCTATAATACCAGAATTCCAAGATGAAAGTCTCAAGCCCTAGACCCTCTAAACCCTAAAGCCTAAAGCCTAAACCCTATAAACCCTAAACCCTAAACCGGAAGCCTACCACCCTGTAGCCTTGAACCCAAACTCATCCGTACGCGTCATCCCAAGAGGTTCACCAAGACCCCCCAAGTACCCTTTAAAGGGCTCTAATACTTCTCATTAAGAGGTAATTCGGGACTGCAATAAAGGGTAGTTGGGGGGTCTAGGTAGGGTTTAGGGTTTAGGAACCTAGAAACCTCTACCCGTAAACCAGCCTATCCCCCGAACAACTGGACGTTGAAACCCCTAGGTGTAGGGTTCAGGGGTTTGAGGGCTTAGGTGTTAAGGCTTCAATTTCAAGGTGTCAAGGTTTCAGGTTCAGGACTGGAAGAGTATGGTGTTCATTGTTCCTACATGTACTCTCACACCCTACAGTAGAGCCTAAACGCTAGACCCTCACACCGACACCTCGGACTCGAGTGATGGGGTACCAGTGAGGCTCCGTAACGCAGGCTCCCCCGAACTTCGATTTCAACCATGCTTGCAGTTGGAAGAGGGCCTCCCAACAAAAACAAAGCCTCCGTACCTCAAAGCGTGAAACCCGGAGTTTTCGAACTGAAGCCCCGAGACCTTCACCTTGAATCCCAAATATCCCAAAAGATCCCAACGGTGCAAAATCGCAAAATCAACCAAGCACCCCTAAGCCCTGAACCCTCCTGGACCCTGTACTGGGTTAAGGGTTTAGGGCGCCAACAGTCTGAAACCCTAAACCCTATCATGTAGGAACCTGATGACGAAACCATGCCCCAATACATCAGGATTCCCATTAAGAACCCTGATAACGACCCAGGGTTTGTTGACCAGGTTCCTATATTATATGAGCCCTAATAAAGCCTTCAAAAGTTCTGACCCCTATTTTAGGGTTTAGGGTTTATAAACCCTAAACCCTAATTTGATGGAGGAGACGTTTTGGCTCCAGGGCGATCCGATTGGCCAGAACATTATTTGCCCACGCGACGGAAGACTCTTTGCCTTGTTCTTACGGCGGGTCACTGTCGGGAATTTAGGGTTTGGGGTTAAGCTTCGAGCTATGAAGCTTAGGGGTTAGGGTTAGGAGTCTTTAGTTGGAACCTTTTTGGGTTTCAGGGTTTTGATGGGATTGTTTGGTACCTTCCTCCAAGGGTCAAGCACTAAAGTTCAATTTCACGTGCCGTCTTCAGTAGTATAGTATATGTTTACCTAGAAGTAGATAGTCTAATCCCTATATAATCCTTATATTATGAAAAAGGTTAACCTTTGGTTCCCCATGATACCCGGCAAGTATGTTTAAGAAAGTTCATAAAACCCTAAGTTTCCTAAGTTCCCTAGACTCCTGGGCTTTGGAGTACCATACTTTAATACTCTTTTCTTACAGGAACCATTATGAAATACAAGTTTATACTTTTTTCTCTCTCTGGTCCCTGGTTACTTAAAAGCCCAGATTCGAAAACCCCAAAAACCCTGAAGTCCTCAAACTAAGACAAAAAACAGTAAAAACACTAAGCCCTAAAGCCCTAAACCTGAGAACACAAGCCCTAAACCCGTAAAGCCCTCAACCTAAGAAGCAAAAACATGCCCTAAACCCCTAAAGCCCCAAACCCAAGAAGAAAAACACCCTAAAGCCTTAAAGCCATAACGCCCTAAAGCTAAGAAAAGCACCCCAAACCCCTAAACCCAAGAACCCCTAAAGCCCTAAAGCTCAGAAAAGCACAGGACTGGGTTGCGCGCTGGTGGACTGGCTCCCCAGGGCTGATCGCAGGGAGCAGTCCCACTACCTGCCAACTGACCACGCAGTAGGTTTAGGGTTTTAGGGTTCCTTTAAAGGGTGCTGTAAGGGTTCCTTCAAAGGGATCTATAAGGATTTAAGGGTTTAGGGCGTAGGGTATAGCGTGTAGGGGTTCAGCGTGTAATTAGGGGTTTACGGTTTTAGCAAGTCGAGTTTAGGGGTTAGGGGTTCAGGCTTCATGGTTTATAGGGTTTAAGGCTCAAGTGTTAAGTGTTGGGTTTAGGCTTTAGGGGTTTAGGGCTGAGGGTTTAGAGCATCGAAGTTCCGGTTTGCCAGAAACCCCCGCATACCTGTAAATTTGGTGTGTCTTTACTATTTCCCGTGGCATCCGTTGCCTACCCTTTTCCGGGTTGCTTGGAATTGCCAGGTTGTTCAAGGCATATCCCGGGGGTTGAAGAATTTCCGGGTTTTTTTAAGAGGTGTTTTCAGGAGGTTATGCAACTAAAGCCATGTTGGGCTCAATCGATATGACTCGTAAATGCAAACCACAGTTTCACTTTCGAAGTGCTGTAGAATTCAATGTACCAAAGACCATCAAGAAAATCCCTGTACCCCGAATCAGACGAAAGCCACCCCAGCCCCGAAGACCCACCACAGCAAAGCCTGATGTTGTCGCGGGGACACTGCATCGTCATCGGCGAAGCCAATTGACTGTTGGCCCGTTGATTTCTGTCCGGCTAAGATGACTTAGACATAAACCGCATGTGGGCAAGTGTCATACTATCACATTGGCAGGGCATACCTTGATGGGATGGGCGACTGTATGATATGATTGAGTGCATGTGATGGAACTTTGACGGAACATACACACTTTGACGGAACATACACACACACACACATGAATTGCAGATGACTGGATCAACGTACGAATGCAGGACACAATAGCATTTCATGCAATAAACAATCTATGATATGATATGTCACGAAGACACAACTTTCGATATTCATGTTTGGATATGCGTATGTGTGTAACTGCAGGTATGTACGTATGTATACATAAGCACACATGAGTGTACACATATGGAATGCAATGACATATATAGATATGAACAACTATACTACCTAGACGACTGAACTAGTTATGCTATGATTACACACACACGAATGAAGGAATGAAGTGGTTAACTGTATAAAGAGATGGCTCAAATTTTCAATGAATAAACACTGGATGGTTGAGTGAATGGAATGGAAGGGAATGTAGAGCAATGGCTAAACATGAGCACGAGCAAAATTACATGCTTCAGTTATGTAGACATGTGTAGGAAATTATAGACAGCCTATATATACATATATACACATACACATAATTAAATATCTATGTAAGGTTATGTGCCAGGTTTGGGCTAGATGACCGAGATAACCTACATTGCTATCACCAGGCCAGATTCACGCCACACAGCACAGCTGCCGGCTAAATAACGCTGAAACGTCCTATGAATTACTTGCCGGATATTTACCCGGCGTGAAACACGTGACACCCGGCCCAACACGTCTTCGTCTTGCTGACACCCTGTCGAAAGCGGGTTGACTGCAAAGCCATGCTTCTCACCATCACAATGAACCTGGATCATGATGTGGTCCAGCGCGTGCATTTTTGGAATCAGGGGAAATAGGTTGGGCTTTTTTTCCCGAAAGTAGATCTGAGCTAGCTCAGTGTAGCACCTCAAAAAGAGAAGCCCTCGCCGAGACACATACATCGCTTCAGTCCGTGACAAAAAAGCACCAGCATTGTACAAGAAACGAAACATGCTGTTCAGGCATGCAGCTCCGCGTAAGGCCATCTCGAGCCTCGAACAGTTCAAGTTTGTGTTCTTGCGAAAAAGGCACTCCAACCAAAGCAAAAGGTTTGTAGTCAACTGACAATTGTGCCATCCACCAACAGCACCAGTACTGTCACCGTAGTTAACCATGCTTGGGCCAATCTTGGTCACATACCTCTGTCTCTTTGCAGTCTTGCACCAGGACAAATAATCTGTGGTGACTGCTTCCCATCTTCTTTCCATTGTCAAACACAAGAGAGAGGGCAATGTGAGAATAGCCATGGTTATGCAGGAGGCTGCGAAGGACTTGCCAACACCCAGGTGCACAGTATGCCACAAGTCTGGCTGAAAGAAAGTACTAGGATCTGTTCTAGAGCATGCCAAGGGTCTGAGTAATGGGGGTGTCGCAGGCCATGGCGGTGGTGCTGGAATCGTGCTAAGCCACTTCGGATCCGTGTAGCCACATTCTTCTGATTCTGCTGGGTAACCCTGGGTTCCAGCCATGCACAAATGGCAAATACCTTTGCCTCGAGCTTCGTTGCCAACCTTTTTCACAGATCGCGAAAAATGCCTTGACATATGTCCTGCACGAATCAGGAAAGGCCAATCTCCTTTGCAGGCGATAACGAAAAGCCGATAGGTTATTCCTCTGTAAGTATAACCAGTCAGCATACAGTCAGACAAGTCTTTGGCCAACTCGCTGCAAGCATGATCGAACGAAGACTCTGTAACATTCTTCGACATTATGTTCGTCACAAACCTCGTCGTGTAAGAGTGCCCAGCATAGTTCACTTGCCAGTTGCAATCGGCATTCACTGTTGTTTTCCGCGTCCGTCCATTGATAGCACAGCCATAGCCAAGGCATGATTGAAATCCCATGATCATGAGCGCACTCTTTTTCAGGGTGCGCCCTTCATCCCCGTGGATGTAGACAGCTGCTGTGTTCTGGGGATCAAAACCTTCAGGCTTCTCGATGTCGGGTCGCAACTGAAAAAACCTGTCCCAAGTGGCCTGGCATTGCTCTAAGTTTGGTGAGGTCAAGCCCGTCAGGTGGAACCAAAGGTTGTTTTCAACTAGAAACTTCAACCACGTCGTCGGCCGTATCCAATCTGTGGAAGTCTGGTTTCCTAGCTGCATGTCACTGAACCCCAGTTCGAGTCGCAAGCCTTGCCGCTTGATAACTCTGTGCACATCTCGCTCCGAGTTTCGGAGGCCTGCACTGGCCCATTCAGAAACTCCGGCTGCAGCAACAGCCTCCTCTCCGAACTGCTCTGTCATCGCCTGGGCGAACTCGATCTGCGAAGTGCAGCTGGCCTCGGCGGGCAGCTCTCATCAACATATCATGCCTCGACATGAACCACAACTTTCCACAGCCTTAAATTGCACATGCATCACTGTATTCACTGCACCTGCGGTATCTATTTGAATTTGCATGAACAGAATGCACGACTGCATGTGCCACAATTTCCAAAGTCTTTTGCCAGCAGCTGAGCAGAATTGCTGTCATATGCACAGCAGACATTCAGCTAATTTTGAGACGTCTTTGATAGTTTGGCAGCAACCAAACCACCACGAATTGGCACAGCTTTGCACACAAACAAAGCAGCATGATGATGTTTAAACACCTTCAGTTCAACTATGGCTCAGGATGCAACCCTTTCGTTGCTGGCGGATACTTGAAAGATCTGGAAACCACGTAAGTAAAATATTTCGGCATCGTGTCCCCTCCCAAGTTCTCGTTGTGGCAGCCACTTCGTCCTGAGACAGTGCCGTTAAGACTGAAACAACAAGTGCAACAAGCCTATGAAAGCCAAGGACGGGGAATACCGTATGCTGCGCAGAACAGATGCCTGCACACGTCACTGCCCTTATGTAGCTAACAATACAACAGAAGCAGTCTTATAAAACCTATGTAGACCTGTTTACTTGCACATGCTTCTATGCAAAGCTGGAAAGGGTACAGATGATGCCAGGTACGAGAGTCTGTGTGCACATGCATATATTTGTGTATATACATACACACATATAGATGTACAATACACATTACATTGCATCACACATATACACACATACGTTGCACGTCGCACATCGGGTATATGTACATACAGATGTGCGTACGTACATCCAAACATCCATCCATACATACATACATACATACACACACGCATACCTGCATACCAACATGCCTTCATCGCTACCTATCTACACACCCAGACATGGCATGACATACATACAACACCTACATACACCAACAGACACATTATGTGAATACATATACACACTTGATTACGAGTACATTATACGTGTATGCTCATGATCATATATACATGCATAGATAGGTTCATACACATACACGTATATGTATATATACATATATATAGACATACATAAGTATGTAAATTCATTCAAACAATGATTTTTTACCCTACAGACATTACAAACACAACAAGCAGCCCACTAACTAAGCCAACATGCCAAAGTAGATAACCTTGTACACATACATACACCCACACATACACAACTCGCAAGCGTATACATATGTATCTCCATGTGTATACATACACCGCATGTTAGATACCAACTGGAACAGACATGTTTGCAATCACATGTGCCCACATCCCACAGCAGTCGTTTACACAGACCTAATTTGACGTGACCTAATTTGACGTTTACGAAGAATTAACACGAACTACCTAATGTCATGCATGCCATGTATATACCTATAGCTGTCCACTGCTTCCCAGCCACCCTTGTAGATGTTGACAAGAGCGGCTTCCAGGAACCCAGGCCCTGTAGCATCTTTCGCAGAATAAAGAATATCCATCCTTTCATACTTCTGCACAGACACCGCGTAACCATAGATGGGGTTCGTCCACCGAAACACTGGATCATGCGTGAACCCAAACCTGAAGGACATGGGTTTCCTGCGACTGTGAAGATCCTCGAAAACCTCGATCGCGTGTCTAAGTACCATGCCAGGTGTCCCGATCTTTTTGGGCAGTCGCATGTGTATCTTCTCGTGCAGTGCTCCAGGCTTAAGATTGTTAGCAGCACGAGGCGTCGAGGCACATGTTAACTCCAGACCTCGTAGGTTGTTAGATACCATGTCTTCACCCAAGACCAGCTCCGAACTCACACCCCTCCGCTGGACATCACCAGCTTGCCATGCGTATGGGCCAAGGGCTTCCTGAGTTGTCGAGCGGACCTAGAAGTGTTTAAATTGACTGTTCTAAAGTGGTGCGAAACAGTTCCCAAACACAGGACCAGCGTAATGACATCGTTGTTCACATGACAACATGTATGTACAAGTTACCTAGACAGCTTCTGGTTTTGCTTCTGGGGACTGAGGCATTAAGGTACTGGGGCATCAGGAGTGAGTTTTGCTCATGGTTGGGTTCGCCCTGGATTGCTTTGACGATACTAGGACTAGTACGCAGCTCCCTACTTCTGGGTTGTCTTTTGTTTATAAGGGCTGGCATGCGGAGTCTTTGGAAGTAGCCGCTACATAAGCTCATGCATTGTAAACGAAGTAGGGGAACTTCAGTCACAAAATATTACATAGCAAATCACAGTTTTTGGTTCCGGTCATTTAGGTCAAGATACATCTCTATACATATATATCCCGGCCACCTAGGAATCCGAGCTGAGGAAGATGACTCTTACTTGTGTGACCGCTCCATGTATTAACAACCTATATAGAATCGAAGTAGGCAGTACGACAGCTTAGGACTCCGTGCTAATCGAAGCACATGCAAGTTATTAGCCACACCACACATAAAGTCAGATGGCTGATAGCCTACATACACATACACATAAATAACTAATTAAGTAGATGTACATGTATAGATATATGTGTGTATACATATGTACAAACAAATGTTATGCAACCGGATGTTAAGCACACACCAATGCTGAGCTGTGCGATCGCCATGAAGTCGAATAACTGGGTAAGCGATTATTCCCGAAACCAGAAGCTGCATGACGGGGCTCCGAGCGGTGGCAGGACAGCAAATCCAACAGCTCATCGTCGGTTGTCTCATCTGTTGTAGTCGACATGCCACAGCTGACTGCGACAAAATCAGCAGCGCCAGCAGCTATGCAGTCACGACCTACAGATATCTTCTGCGCAAGTGTAATTCATAGCCATATACATGTATGTGTGCATCATGCAGGTTACTACGTGCAACACAGTATATATAGACACACACACACACCATGTACAGTGTACATGTAGCCAATGCACAGAAACCCACATGATTAAAGGAATGTGCATTGTTGTCACTGCAGTGCCATGAGAGAGAAACGGTAGCACTACACAAAGGACCTCGTTTGAGTGCGAAGAGAACGTGCCCACAGCAGAATCAACGAGTACATGAGCCACAAGGTGTCTTCGGAATCGAGTGGCCTGTACCTGTGCGGTAGTCCCCATGCAGTCACTGCATGATGCTTAATTGTGGTTCAGTACTGTAGTCATGTATGAATGTTGCTTGCGACCTTGCTCTTTGGGGATTAGGTGGTACCTATACACAACATATACAGGGTTAGCGGTTCGCACTACATAAGGGAAGTATCCACATCTCTCTGCATCTCTTCCCTGGTCTTTCTACTCTCTGCTCATCTGCTTCTTCATGCATGTACTTATATATCTACCTTTTGCTGTGTATGTGTATGCATCTGTAAACACATCTCTGCAAATATATATATATATATATATACATATGCACATGCATATTGTACGTATTGATCAGAGTATACCTGCATCAAGCAGCACATTACAATGATACACACATATACACGTCTATGTACATGTGTATATGAGTATATATATGTGTGTGTAGATACATACACGTGTCCATCCCTTTCAGCTTGGTTCCATGGGAGGACGTGGAGCCTCTAGCACACAGTGATCATGAGTTTCACGAAGCATGTACAGGCTAATTACTTCACTAATTACACGTGAATGCTCCTTGGCTTAACGGTCTTGAAAATCATGCGGCTGTACTACCAGTGGCCTAACCTACCCAAGCCCTCCACCCCAGCAACCTTGAACATGCTGATGAATCTGTGCCATGGTAACCACGGACAGCAAAACCTCCTGATCCCGAGGCTTCCAACAACTAATCTCCAACATCACTCCCGTGAGGCAAGGTATGTAGGCTTCGCGAACAGATAGGAGAGACGGTGTACTGGATAATCATAGGGTGTTTCAGGGCTTAGACGGCTCACTTCATGGTGCAGGACTTAGGAGTTTCAATGGACATGTTAAAGGTTAACTAAGAGGGNCCCCCCCCCCCCCCACCCCTCCATATCAGAAGTTCTTTAAGGAGCGAGCTCCATTGCCCACGTTCTTCGCCATTCGACTCGTCACTGGGCCTCGACCTGGCATGCTCACACCCGGTTCAGGATTCCTAGGCTCAGATGTATCTAGAGACAGGGAACACTGCATCGATGCTGCTTCACATGTTTCTCGGAAAGTTCTCACAGCTATCCAGCTTGCGAAGTCACGGGAACTCACTTGCGAGACCATAAATTTGGAGGGTTCGATAAGCCCATCTGGCTAGCCAGATCTCCTCGCTCAGGCAGCTGCTGCGGCTACAATTGATCCATATCTGCATTACAGATAAGGTGCCGCCGTCTGCATGGAAGGGTAGACTAATTTAGACTAGACAGGCTATATAGGGCCTCTATGCATTGGGAGATTTCTGTCTGCAATCACAAAGATCAATCGCTGCAGCCAGCTGCATGCAGGTTCACAAAACTACTTTGTGCGAAGTAGCGCACAAAGAGTAAATCATCATGGCTGCTCATGCATCACCCCTCTTCTGGGGTTCGTCATCCTGCTCAGGCTTCTTCTTGAAGTGGCGCTTAGCACTCCTCGGATAAATGTCGTTGTTGGGTTCGCGTGTTTTATGTATATGCAGAGGACTTTGGAGGGATTATGGGTTTGTACGAGGGATTGGAACAGGTCATCTCACATCAGCAAAGCTAAGGCTTTGTCTTCACCTTGTTCTCGCTGGAGACCACTTTCGCCATCCTGGGATATTGGAGCAGCTGGTTTATGTCTGCAGAATGTGCTGCTGCAGCTTGTCAGTTACTCTAGCTCGAGGATTGAGCCCGGCTGCTTGTACGTTTGGTCCCTCATCATCTGCTCGGACTCCTTGCGCCACCTAGGATCATCATGACAGGTTCAGATGGGGTGCAGGGTTCTCGCTGTACACACGTCCATAGCATGTGTGACTATGCACAGGGTATAGGATACTTACATATGCATATGCTCACCGATATGTACATGTATATAGTACAGATATATATATATACACACAACATAAATATGTACATGTACATAGCACACACGTGTACATATGCAACATGTCTATTGAACAAGTTGCACACGTGTTAATGTGTGCAAGGGCTACAGGTCTACCTATGCATAGCTACACTTCATGAAGGGTATCAACAGACTGTGGACACATGTGTGTGCAAGGGGGCAGACCAGGGCGTGGTGCTTGCTTGAAGACATGTTTACCGCAGGAATGAAACACACAAACACATTAATGAGCTGACACAGCCACATGTGCAGATCAAGCATCAGCTGTCATTAGCCCTGCCTTCATGTACCGACCCATACCATACCTGTACTTAAACAACACCGTGCTTAACAATCATACAGCTTGCATCCATACCCCGCTCTAGGAAGCCCCTGTGTATAGAGTGCTTGAACAAACACCCACCGTTGTTTGACAAAGCTTCCAGAACTCCCAACAGTAACCTACTTGTGTGAGGCTTCACTGGCTACGGTGCTACCGAGCTGAGCACTGGGGCCTTGGCACGACAGAGATATCAGATTAGACACATGTGGGTTGTATAATGATTTCTGATGTTCAGCACGCCCTGGAAGGATGCCACCACCCTTGCCTCTTTCACAACCCCTTGTGTACACACAGATGCCTTATACAGGCTGCACAATAACAGATAATACAGCTGCATATGTAGAGTTTACATACATAGGGCGCGTGCCTATATAGTCATAAACCAGGTGACGACAGCTGTTCCAGCCGACCTAAACCAATCAATAAATATATACACACATAGCTATGTATATATGCATACATATATATATATATATGTATTGCCGTGATGTAATGCATGCACCGTCTCCATGCCAAGTATTCCTCCATAAGGACACAACACAACTTGGAGCAGAGAATAATAGAGTCTGTTTCACTATATGTACGAAGAGTCTGCGTGCATCATGTTGATAGCTCCCTGCCTGGCCCACACCCACACCTGAAACTGTAAAGGATGTTGCGATCGGAGGGGTGCAATTGTATAGGCTATATAGAGATTAGGGGGTGATAGGGCCTCCTTCACACCACTCCATGTAATGATTCGGGTGCCTAATTTTTGAATGTTCTCATTGAAGAAGATGCTCGCTATTGGATCGTCCCTATACATAGGTTAAGTGTTACTGTAGTCTAAGGGAAGCCAGCTGAGAGGAATTGAAGCGGGTTGGGATAATTGCCACTGGTCCAACGTAGAGACGCTCCTCGGCGAATGGGGTTTGATATGTGATTAATGTATTGTGGCAGTCGGGGTTTCGGGTTTCGGGGGCATGTTCAGAATTAGAGACAGGTGTCGCGGTGGCCAGAGGGTCATCGTAGGTTTTGACTAGGTCACGGATCAGGGCACGAAGCTTGGCACTCTTCGACAGCACACTGTCAATGAACTTGCCGAAGTTCTCTTTGGCTTTGGTGGCCTCTTGATTCAGGTTTACATAGGGTTAATATGGGGTTTAGGTTAGCTAGGGGAGTACGAGTGGGACACATAACATAACTCAGGATGTGAACTGGTGGACGGCCGTGTCATCCCCACCTCGCTGGCCACTTGGACAGCAGGAGCCTCGTTGGCTAGGATGCGGTTGTTCATGTTGTCCACACCAGCATAGCTGTCATCAAGAGCATCACGGCGCTCCTGCCCAAAGCAAGATGCAGTTCATTGGTTGTTTTGTTTAGAAACGGAGCATTCCCTGGACGACAACTAGCCATTGCATGACACCAATCCTGGACGTTCTGTGTGACCCGCTGCTCCCGCTCTTCAGCCACTTCCCTGACTCCAACCTCGCGCACTTGCACCCAGTACTCGTCCTCTCCACCATATCTTGAAGACCTGTAGCAGCAGGCAGTATTTCTGAAACTGGTCCTGCTACTTCCATATATAGATCTAGGTTGATCTAAGAGTCGTATAAACAGACACACACACACACAAGCATCGTAAACCGGCACGTGCACAATCGTCTGATACATGCAGTGCATGCTATCATGCTGATTCTGCATTTGCGAGTACATTGACTACACACATATACACATGTATGGCCCTCACAGTTCCAATCCTAATCTCACCCGAGATACCCTATAATACCCTACTTGGCCCCAGCACGTGCCTTACCAAGGCCGTGCGGTTGGCCTCACATGCGCGAATCGCACCGGCGATCTTCTTCCTGAAGCTTCAGAGGCTTGCATAAAGTTACATTCAATCTATAGTGTATATAGGACATAGACACCGAATCAAGGTATGTAGGCATTCAAACTCCTACGTTGCAGACAGCTGCGTCTAAGGAAGCATAATTTAAAGACTGATGCCATGACAGAGTATAAGACCAAAGGAGCCGTACAGTTTGATAGACTTACGACAGACACGGAAGCACAAGCCTCACAAAGATCCACATAATCATATCTACATATACTCCCACATAGGACCCTGTAGGTTCGAATAGAGAAGTACATGGAGGTTATGGAGTGTATATGTGTACAATATATGGATGAGACTAAGAAGTCAGGGTATCAAAAGCCCCATGCACTCGATAGGATCGGGGTGGCAACAACAACACCAGTCTAATGTAGGAGCAGTCATTCCCACAACACTTATGTGTGCTCCCACATAACTATGCATATATATATATATATCAATGCTATCAAAATCTAAAATATATGTACATATACATATATAAGCATATCCACATTTGGTAGCTGAAGATGTGCATATATGTCTATGTACATGATAATATGTGTGTGTGATGACAATAGAGAGAATGAAGCATCGCAGCACTGTGGAGCTAGTAGACATACTTTTAGTAACAAACTGCAGGAACCTCAGACCGGGCGAGATAAGAGAGAGAGAGAGAGAGTCAGAGAGAGAGAGAGAGAGAGCGAGTCAGAGAGAGAGAGAGAGAGACGGAGAGAGAGAGAGAGAGAGACGGAGAGGGAGAGGGAGTCAGAGAGAGAGAGCGAGAGAGAGAGAGAGAGGGAGAGAGAGAGAGAGAGAGAGAGGGAGAGAGAGAGAGAGAGAGAGGGAGAGAGAGAGAGAGNGGAGAGAGAGAGAGAGAGAGAGAGGGAGAGAGAGAGAGAGAGAGACGGAGAGAGAGAGAGACGGAGAGGGAGAGGGAGACAAAGACAGAGAGGGAGAGAGAGAGAGAGAGACAGTTAGGGAGGGAGCTGCATGTCAAGAAGAGCAGCACACATTGCAGACGAGGGCTCGGGTTCCAATGCAGAACCCGCTGCATGTCCTCCTTGGAGTACCAGCCTTCCTCGACTGAGTTTGTCTTCCGGTCCTTGCGGGCGATGCTATTCTGCACGGACGTCACGAACTTGTCCTTCGGAGATCTTCTAGGCGCTGGTTAAATTAGTCACGCAGGGCATAACTGCAGGTCCAGGGATCTAGATACGAGCTAACTTATGCCACAAGTAGAGCCGCGAGCTAAGAGACTGGCTGATGGTAGGCCACAGTGCTGGTTTGTGCGAAGACAAAATCTGTACACATAACCATCTACAGCACCTCGAGCAGTACTAAAGTTTTGCTACAGTGTATGCATGAAGCCGACATCGACCTCAGTATGCACAAGTGCCCCTCTGTAAGTTCAAAGGGCCACAGGAACAAGTGTGAACTTCGGTCCTTGTCGTAGCCATTCTCCGCGTACTGCAAAGCAAGGGATGTGTGGTTGCCTGCCTTCCACAGCTCGTGGAGCCACGTTGGCACTTTCAAGGAACCATTCTTCTTGCGCTGGCAAAGACGGCGGAGCTTGGCATTCCTGGCAGCCCTGGTCTTCTGGCCCGGATCTGGCCCCTTGGACCCTGAGGCCTCCTCCTTCTCGTCCTCGTCGTCGTCATCTGTGTCCTCGGTGTATCTCGGTGGTTCCACATGGATGCTACTGTTACGAACAACCGTGTGTCCACCCCAACACATGTTGCTACCCAGACTCCACTTTACAGTCGTTCGTGGGCCCGCGGTCACTCGTGGCATCGTTGCTCTCAGTCTTTGTGTTCTTGGTCGTGGTCCCAGGGGTCTCGGCTGGCTCGGTCGTTCGCGGCTTCTTCTTCTCCGGACTGCACCCTGTGATTCGGTAACCCAGCACTGTGCTGGCAGTGTCTAGGGACATACTGCCGGAAATGACCATCTGGCGCACGCGTTGCTCCAGCTCTGCCAGCTCCTAGATTGCATGCAAACCAGCAAGGAAGCTCAAGCAACAGACTCAGCACACAACACCACCTTAAGCCTGTGTCTTTGCCAGTATTATCCAAGGATGCAACAGGCAAGTATATAACGATAGCTGAATAACTAGCTAACCAAAGGCAAGCATCCTGGCTCTGGGCACTCGTAGCCATAGAAGAAGGTGAGTTCGAGCGGGGTGGGGTCGCAGTGCTGGCTTCTATATGGTGATCCAGCAGGTGGGCCTTATATACTGTTTCAGCTGAGTTTGTGTACATTACGGGCAACCGACATAGACGTTGTCATGCATCAGTGACAGATATGTTGCATACCACTGCATGTTTTAGTGAAGGCCAGGGGCTGGCTGGGTGTCGGTCACTGATGCCTCCAGCATCCTTTCCTGCTCAGACAATTACATGGGATATTATTATCTATTGTGGTTGCTAATTAGGACAATAGATAACTGCCCAGGTATGGATGCTCATCCCTTCTGCATATGGCCTTGCTCTCCAGCTCCCGAAGCTCCCTGTCCATCGCCTACAAGGACCATGGGCTGAGATAGTTAGGGGAAGCAACAGTCAAAACTCGAGAATTTCTGCACATCGTGTGAGTCGATGAGCTTAGACTTGCATTGGGCCCGCACCTGGAGCTCTTCCATCTCAGCAGGGTTCTCCCCTTCTCGCATGACCATCTTCATGCCTTCCTGAAGCTCAGAACAACTCCACATCCTGGAAGCAAACCTGGAATCATTCCCGGCTTTCACCATCTTGAGAGAGCTAGGGACTTCCAAAGGGCGGCCGGGCAGGAAGCTAGCAGTGCACGAGCTCAAGAGTGAACTGTGGCAGCACATGAACCTCTGCAACACGTGCAGGACCAATGAGAAGGACTGGAACAGTGTGCCACACAGCAGCAATCAGTCGCATACATTTTGAAACAATGTGCAAAGCGCTGCCCTGATCCTGCAACATGGTTTTGACACTGTTAGCACCGACGAGCTTGCATATAAGCCAGTGCAAGTTGCACGGACCAGTCTCCAACTCCATACAGCCGATGTGGTTCATGTAGGGAAGTAGATCTAGGTTAGTGCTACCTGATGTTAGGTATCGGGAAGATGATCTGGTATGGTGTCAAGTAATTGCTACCTGATATTAGGTATCGGGAAGATGATCTAGTATGGTGTAAGGTCATGCTACTCGTTAGGGAAGATGATCTAGTAGTATGTAACTTGGTTGAAGTTGATTTAATTCCTTCGCAACAAGATATAGAGGCAGAGTCTTGGGTTCCAACAGAATATGAGTCGCTCGGGATAGATGTCGAGTATGCAAGCACCAGCCTCCGACACAACCGAGGAGCAGCTAGCAACAGGGTGTCTTAGTCTGTATGATTTAGTACTAGAATAACCCACAATATTTTACGGGTTGGTTACGGCTTTTTACGGGCAGGTTACGCTTGGAATACGGGTTAGGAAAATACGGGTTAAGGTTTTTTCCGGGTTTTGTGAGATGCGGTTACGGGTGTTTCCGGGTAGGTTACGGGTGTTTACGGGTAGGTTACGGGTAAAACCCGGGTATTTTCCCCTATGCTATCTTAGAACCTATGATAACTGTATTGTAGTGTAATCCAGACAGCAATTCTGTAGTCGGACAAACCTGGTCCCCACCATCCTCTTCTAATTGTATAGTACGAGGAACACGGCTCCCAGAGGCATGGGCCGCTGGCTGTTCAAACCGAGTGCTGCCAGCTGCTACATAATCACACGATAAGAGAAACAGCTCAAGCCGAGCAATCCTATTGAACATTCAGACTATATACTATGAGTGCAATGCAGAAACCGAGCTCCTGAGCTTCAATTAGTTCTAGCCAGCTGTGCTGTACAGAGCACATGCAGTTGCATTGCACGAGCTGTAGCGAGGCTCACAGTGATGTGGGCAGCAAAGAGCGGAAAACTTCTGGGATTCGTAAAGAGGTGCCCCCACGAACGTACCGGACACATTCAACTAGGTTTGCGTCCTCCCACAAGTCATCATAGTCCATCTGGCTAAAGGTATCCATCGCCGACGGCACGACATCCGGCAGCTGGGGCATGCCTCTTTTTGTGGCCAACATCTGATCGTGGAGCTCCACCAGGCGCAAGCCGAACTGGGGCGGATAGTTCCTGAGCTGAGAAGCCAAAACTCTCGACATAGGACTTTCTAGGACAACACATCTCACATAGAGGGATTCGGGTCTTGCTGCCTAAATTTTGGGAGAGTACATTCTCCGAAGGCAGAGGTAGTTCACTCTTCACAGGAGCGGGATAGTAGGCAATTGTTAGCTCACAGGGGTTACTCGGGATAACCTGCCCTAGCTAGCTTTATCAATCCGCTTTAAGACCCGATGTAAACCGCCACAAAATCTATATCCCAACAGTTAATGAAACCCTACATGTAACCACATTTCGAATGCACTTGATCACTTCACCTCACTAGGGAGGCCTAGGGAACTGCATGTACACCACACACATGCAAGGCTATGGTTCTGAGCACCCTACTCGGTGGGCTTCAGGTTCTTGTTTCCGTGGAACCGCTTGACACCATGTTTGTCTACATATCGGCGGCTTGTGCGAACTCGGTCGGGGTGAGTCCTGCAAAATTCCTGCCAATTCCGAAGCGGCCCCTGATAGAGCTGGCTTATGGCACTTGCATTTCCAAAAGCCCAGTGTGGCTTTGGCGTAGTAGCTCCATAGTGGCGCATATGCCAGGTGACTTTGGTAACCTTGGCCGGTGGGTTCAGGGACAGCAAGCTCACGAGAAAGGAGTACATTCACACACACACACACACCCACACACGCACACACACACACACTACGCATGTGCGATGGGCTTTCGTGCCCCCCCTAGATACATTCTACAATGTATATACATTGCCAGTAGGGTGACGTCTTGTCCACATGGCTGATTTGCAATTCAATACGAAGCACCCGGGACAGGCTAGCCTTTATTCAACTCATTCAGAGCATGCACAAGCGCCGTATGTCCAGGGGTTGCATGTATACTGTTTGTAGCTGACAATATTAGTGTCTCTTCACACCGACTTATTACAGTATCTGAATCCGCAGCAAGACTGGATGCTAACCCTGCCTGCCATAGGTTTGGTGAAGGTAGCCCTAGAACCCTATGTACAGAACCTATAAAATATCCAGGTTGGATGAAGATACCAAACCTGCGATCTCGTTCAGTCTTCGTGACATGGCCTTCAATTGCTTCTGGGTTGATTCGCGGATCCACGCAAGAGATTGACAGCCCATCACGCCAGTCCGCGGAGGGATAATTGCACAAATTGTCCAAGGCCGATAGCAGAGAGCTATCACGGGCATGGAAATCCTTATATCACATACAATCTCTCTGTGTGTATCACACAAGACCCAGAACACTGCAAACTTCTAGAGAGTATGTGTGGCTTCTAGAGAGTATGTGTGGATTTGCAGGGATCCTTGTAAAGTGCTTCAATGCAGTTGAAACTTTGAAGTAGCAGGCCTGCAATAGAGCACCCGAAACCAAGCCCCGCTTCGCGATTGTAGACTCCTACATGGAATGGCCCGAAGCAATCCTAGAAGTGCACAGAAGCTCATTACTGCATCTAGATGCATCAATCCACTCACCATAGCACTATATATCATCTCACACTTCGTAATGCCCTCGACTCACTCCATCTAATTGCATGTACTGTGAGATTCTGTTGTTCCTGCTGATCGATCTAGAAGCTTTTGAAGACTTCGACCCTAGGAACCTTCCACCTCCATACAACTGTACATTCCGACCATTGAAAGCCCCGAGACCAGGCTGGACAAGGATGAATTAAGGGAGATGGGGAGCAGGTTTGAGATCTCAGGATTGTACGATGTTGCGGGTATCCAGGGCTGCTGCAAGTGTCAGGGTTCAGGAGGTGATGACTTTGGACTGGGTCCATTTAGGATTGAGGATGATACTTTTGGCTGCTTACTTACTCGCAACCACCTAGGTCAACCACGACGATTTCAACCTGATCCCAGAACCCATCTTTGCCCTACAGCACCTTCAGACCGTAACCGACGGCCTAACCCAAACCAGCAGCCTGAGATGCCAATGATGTTTGCATGTGCCCCCCCTTAGGAGCTATCTCATCTTATAAATTATAGCTTCTAAATCATTCCACGGCAGGCTGCCCTTGTCCCTTGGAAGCCAAGCTCCCCAAGCCTTTCATTTATTCAGTGTTGAAGCACAGCTATGTAGAGCTTATATGTAGCTTGTTTTCGTGTGAAAGAAGTATAGACACAAGCACTTCAAACTCTTTGTACATCAGAACACACAGACTCCTAGGAAGCCAGCTAGAGACAGTAGAAACGACATCGAAACACCTAGATGCTTCGTACAAATGCAGGTGGCATCTATATATAGGCTTTAGATAAGCTACACATGTAAATGTCTGTGTATTTAGCACTTCATCTTCTCCTGCAGTCCATCGAATCTCACAGCTGAAGACCTATGGAAATCCTGTAAACCCTCAACACGTAACCCTTTTAGGCCCTTATATGTAAACCCTAACCCCCCATAAGCCCACAACACCCGAGAAAGCCCAACGTAGAATCCCTAAAACCCTTTCGCCCTCCCAGACCCTAAATCCCTGAAGCCTGAGACCTTTAACTATCAAATCCAAATCCTATAAGCCCTATATAGCTATCTAAGTTTATAAGCCATACATGTTTCTGACCCTGATGCTTCAGAGGTCAGGGCACGTTCTTTTTACAATGGAAGTACAAGAGCTGGCAGGGGTAGGGGTTCTAGTTGAGACTTTAGGGTTTCATTTAGGGTTCGCATAGCGTGGAACAGGGTCATATAGCAGGTATAGAGACGACTTACTGCAGCAGCCCGATGGAGGGGCCAATTCATCCTCGTATGCTAAGCTAACTGGAGAGGGAATGTATACAAGCTGGATATCACTGTCACGGCACATGTGCAATGTATGTAGAGTATCCTTTCTATACATGTACATATGTCTATACATCTGTACTGGCAGCGATTGTGCAAGGTCTCTATGAGTTCGAGGGCCACTTAGGCGTTACAGGATGATTGGTTATGGGGTTTGGCACAGGGTTTCCATGTAGTCAGGCCAGGCTGATTTTAAGAGTTAGAGGGAGGTGTCCCCATGCAGGTTCCACAGATAAAGACATGGATTTAAGTAGGCCTAGCTAGAGGGATGCAAGTGCGAACTGACCTAAATTTCCGTCTTCTCCCACTGACTAACCTGTTTACTGCATGGATCCCAGCAACCCTCTCTCAGAAAGCTTTTTCGTCACCGAAAGCAATGGAGCCCGATAAGCCACTAATTTACACTATGCCAATTAAGAAAGCAGCAGCCAGTAAGTCCCTATCTAGATCAGCAACTAAGGTATGGCCAAGCTACTGCACCTTCGCCCAGTGTCTGCAGCACCCATCGGAAGCGTGGATAAAACTCCAGGAAGCTGCCGCTTGGCTGTTCAACAGACCACACACCAGACAGGGCTGTCACGACCAGCAGCAAGAGACACATCCTTAGGTTGAGAAATCAGGACTCTTTATTCACGAGCAGGTGGCAAGGTTCTATATAGGTAACCAGCCAATGCAGAAGTAAGACTGAGCACAGCTGGCCTTCCTATCTAGATGTGGCTTCCCTTCAGTTCGCGCACTGCTTGCATGAATCGTACAGTTAATGCTTCAGAGCATCCGAGAAGCCATACAGTTGCCATCCCGAACAAAAGCATGATCCTGGTTACCCAAAGCTGTGCAAATAGACTTCCCCGACATCCCTTGACTCCTTTGACTCCAGCTCCCACATTTGATGCCAAAATGGCGCCAAAATCCCCGAGGATCTCCGCGGAGCACGGTTGACAAAGCCAACCTGGGATACGCCGCTCGACAGGACAACCAGGCATCATGTACATGACTCCAAAACTCTCCTTCGGTAGAGTGTTTTACGGATGGACTTGACATCGATCTTACAATCATGCAAGTGCCATTCTAAGAGCAGCGAGTTGCAGGAATCCTGATGGAGTCAAGATATCCATGAAGTTCTGCTTTCCACCGGCTGCAATGTGATACTTGTAGTCTAGCTTGGCCGCAGAATGCCCTGCGTACCTCGTCATACGTGTCGCTTCAGCATTGCCCGCGAACATCTCGATGAATGTGTAGTACCCACCGTTCTGGCACATGAGACAGTTGCTGCTGCTTCAGCATGATGGGAGTCTGGTTTTCCTACTATAACCTGCTACCGTATAGTTGTCTATCTATCTACACCTGTGTATATATATATATATGTACATACATACATAGGCATATCTATATTCTATGTATTTCATGTTTATGTACAACATTTACATACATCTATCTGTATATTATTGATGTGTACATCTATATACACGTATGTTGGCGTAGGCCTTGTAGCAACTCTGATGATTACATAGTTGTACAGAGACCGAAGTTCTTGGGGTCAGTTTGGATGTGGAACTGTAGGCATCTGTTGTCTACACGGGTTCCAAGCGAGGCCTTCCATCACCATGGCCCAATGAAAGCTCCTGTCTCCTTTGTAGCCCCTATATATACTATGAAGCCACCGAATCATACGCTGAGACCCAAGACCTCTATCTGGAAACAACCAGCAAGGGTTAACCAGAACGATAACCCGCTGAGAGCGCCTACTAGCCCAGGTATAATCTTGGTCGATCAGCTGCACCCTTGCCGAACGAACTGTTGGCAGTTACTCGGCAAGAGCAGCAGACATGTTGGGATGTGGAGTACAATGTGTGTGTATGTTCGATCGAACATAGACATGTAGCTGTGACTACTACTGATAAGAGGGTGGTGCGTTGCCACCAGGTAGGTATACGTCTTCTGCGTGGGTGCACACGTAAACATGTGTTCATAGGAAGATGTGTCCTGCATAGTCTGAATGTTCCGAGTACAATTATGCATGCCAGGATGTTGGTGGTTAGACTAACACCCCGACCTCAACAACATATGCAAAACAACAGCATACATCACCACGACGTACTAGCATTATAACATCCCAAGAATGAAACCCATCCTCAGTGCAACCACCCGCGCTGCCCAAATAGTTGTTAGTATGTCTGTAGAAGTTCATCAGGGACTAAAGTCATGTGCAGATCTTTGTAGAACAGCCCTCACCCCTGAAGTTACCAGCCAAATTATCTGAAGATTATACAGGATCCCACTGCACCCTGCCAGCATCAACCGAAGGCCCTTAACCACACCTAAAAGCCTCAGCTTCAAACGTCATATGGCTTAATAGCAGCCACGGGCACTTGCCTCCGAATCCATCTCGTGGTACTCCGTCCACGACAGCAAGAGGATGGCGAGGAGCAGTACCTTGGTGGTGGCTTTGTACTGGTTGGTTTTGGCCATATATGGCATATATAGATATATACAACTAGTATGTACACATACATATATATATATATATACATATATGCATAGATATGTACAAATCTCTATATATATATATATGTGCACATACATTTACTCGCATATGTTCGCACATATACACATCCATACAGAACTGTATGGCTAGTTGTATGCATACATGTACATGTTATGTGTATATGTATATACATGCATACAAGATGTATGTAGTTGTATCAAACACGCACATACATGTGTATGGGATCTGCATGCACATGTATGCATATACATATATATATATATATATATGTATGTATAAGTAGACATACACTTTTTCCTTTCCGTAAACGTATGTATGTATATGTACATGTATATATACATAGAGAGAGAAACATACTTACATATACATATGTGTACTTGTATGCACATACATACACACATATATAGATAGGGCTTAGACGTTCCAGGCTGTATAGGTTTCATTGGGCTTAGGGTAAGCAAGCAACACATGATTCCTTGGGGAGTGCATACATTTGCATCTGGACGAAACTCCAGACATGGTGCACCTAAGTGTCTAATCAGTCTAATCAGTTTAGGATACAACTTCGATCGAGCCATGTGACCTTCGGTGCCCCCAGGATACGTAGCCGATGGAAAAGGGCATCCAAATCCATGCCCGCCATTGTCAGAGAAGCACGGCGTCACAGACCAGTCACCACTACAACCCCGATGCAACATTCCAGACATATCCAGTCTATAGCAGATTAGACCCAGACTGTTTTTATCACCCGTTGGCCGGCAGAGACCATAGTCATGACTAGCCAGAAATCCTGAATCCCACTGCTGCTGCTGCAATCCAGACATCAGACACAGACAGAGTAGCACGTTCAACTAAGGATGGACGGCCACTCAACTGGAATGGCAGCTGCTGGAACTGTGCACACTATGACGTTCTGACCAAGAACACATCAGTCCGCAGGCTGCATGATGAAAGGACATGCGTGTGTGTGATCCTGAAGCTGATCATGGTAGCCCAAAACCACTCCCCCATTAATTGTATATGATGGCTACATACCACCCGGATACAACTCTATATATGGGTTATTTGCATGCAGTCTAGCCTCGCCACCATTCAAAATGAGACATGTGGAGATACCGAAATCACCAGAGCACCCTCCCGAACTATAAGTCTATGCAAAGCGTGACCGGCCAGACGCTCGACATCGGGGAGAACACCGAGCTTCGCGAACTTCCGCTTGCCCCGGAGACTTGGCATCCTGATCTGACCTTGGCAATGCGAGTGTTTGTAGGGAGACTTTGCACAGAAAGAAGGACAGCAGTGAGACAACATGTGCAATTGCTCAGTCTGCTTCTAAGTCGAATACAGGGCATGCAGCAACACTGACGACATGTTTTTTCTCCATCATTCATGTTTCGAATCGTCGACCCTTTCTGCACAAGCAGGCTTCGCTCGCCCAAACTGCAGTGCAGAGTGCAGAACCCTACCAGATTAAATCGCCGACGGCACACATCACACCCCTACTAATGCGCACCGGCCCGTGGCGAAAGATTGCATCGAGAGCTGGGGTCCAGGCAGAGGCTCCGGGTACTTCAATCCTAACAGGCCTTGCATGCTACATGCAGCTAATATAAGCTTGTATGATTTGCAGACGGGCACCTTGTGTTTGTACATGGTGTGATGACACAGGACCAGGCAATCATGGCTACACAGCAGTACATAGCCTCAGTCTCGCCCCCCAGCTGTACGATTCACTTTGTCTCCTCTTTCAAAATCTCGTTCAAGGCACTCAGACCGCTAGCATATGCCACTGCAAGAGTGGTCTGGAAATGGCCCCTCGGATCATCGACTCGCTTTAAGTCGAAGGTCGAAGATAGGATGGTCGGGCTGGCTCTCCTCCATGATCTCCGCCTGGGCTGTATAAGAGCTTTGTACACACACACTTCCAATTAATACACCGTACATGATGTGTGCAAGCGTGGATGAGCATATTTTATGTGTGCATATATAATTATGTTTGTGTTTGTATGTATAACTGAGAAAGTCAGTACAGCCAAAAATGTATATTTCCCTATACCATATATACACATACATAGTTAATTATGTATGTATATATATATATGTATGTATGTATACGTATGTCTATATGTATGTCTGTCTGTCTGTCTGTCTGTATGTATGTATGTATGTATAGGTACATGTACATATATATATAGTCATTCAGAAATTTTCTGTGCATATGTATGCATGCATGCATCTATAGTTGTGTGTATATATACATATGTGTATGTCGATATGCAGATAACAATCTTATATATACATAGGATTACATATGACCCTTGCTGGACTAAGTCTGTGTCGTCTTCGTATGGCTACAGTGGCCATATACAGCTTATGTACACGTGTTTAAAGGTGCATGCATGCTTCCATGATGATGTCTGTGAATAGATCGCGAACACACAGAGGTGTCATGAGCTACTAATACAAAACATCGTGATGAAAGCATAGTGGCCTCTATACAACAGTTTAAGAATATACATAGAAAGAGGTACGATACAGACTACACCAGCACCATAATGATTATAACAATACCAGCCGCAGGTTAAGGATGAGTTTTCGTTTGGACTCGATGTATAACTTACATGCAATCCCCCCTTCCATACTTTCAGCCGAAACACAAGCTTGAGGATCACCCCGTACGCTGCAACCATGGTCATGTTCCAGCTGTTCGGGTAGTCCTTCTTAAAGCACACCGTGCACAGCTGAGGCCTGCAAGGGTCCAAGAGGAGCTTCAAGCCTACTGCACTTCTCGTCCAATAGGCAGTCAGCTGTGTCTTCTTGAACTCGGAGCGGTGGGCCATCAGGTGGCTCTTAACCTCCTCGAAGGTAGCGGTAGCCATGTTCGTCATGAGATACATGATACGCTTCTTCGTGGGCCTGTCCACCCAATCGTCATTCAGGCATCCATCCTCATTCTGCCACAAGAGCATGTTGCGAACCACCGGCTTAGTACTCTTGCGCTTCTTCGAAGCAGTAGCAGGGCTGCGACCAGCTTTACGGGCTTTAGCAGCCATCGGAGAAAGCTTGCCCAACAGCTTGCTGGGGCAGCGGGAGCGGCCCTTGCGAATGACCATCGGTGTGGCACCTGGCACTGGGTCAGGCACCTCCTTCACTGGCCAAGCGTCCAACTCACCACCATCCTCCCCATAGTCCCATCCGAGCTCATGCTCGACGATCCGATCCTCGCCATCATCCGGCGAAGGGCGCTTCGCACCCTTCTTGGCCTTGGCCTTGGGCTTCTGGGCCTTCTTAGGTGCCGGGGCCGGCTTTGCAGACGCAGCCGAAGCTTCATCTACCTCTGCTTCCTCAGGAAACAGCTTGCGGCACAAAGACACATCAGCCTCCACAGCTGCGGCTCCACGGCCCCTTCCACGGCCACCGCCACCACGTCCTCCTCGGTCCGCCTCCTTGTTCGCAGCACTGGCCTTCGCCTTCGCCTCCGCTCGCTCTCTCTTCTGATCGTTCTTCATCTGCAGCTGTTGCGTGCGAGTGAGAACCTAGCTGAGCCCACATATATAAACTTGCAACTCGCTACATTCCCTTATTATGATCCGAATCAAATCTCATTCCCCCCCCCAAAAAAAAAGGCCCTATTCATAGATCCGCAGCTCCATCCAAACTCACATGTTATTTAAATTGGAACCCAGTCGCAACACGATCCGGCTGGGGTGCATCAGGAACCTCATGCGCCGGCATGGGCTCCGACTCCATCACCTTATATACATTATGTTCTTTGACACAGTACCGTTCAAACTGCCATAAGCCAATCAAGCACAGGTGCAGGGACGACGGGGGTCTCAATACCCAGGTCAACAATCTGTGTCTCCACCGTGTCTGGGTTCACAGCCGAAGATCCTGCAATGCGAGATTACCACTGCTATTCAATATGTAGATAAGTATATAGCGACGTGCTAACCAGACCCAAGTATTGCTACTGCAGTTTCACACGGGCCTCACACATGTCATACATTCATGTAGAAGTATTTGTTACAGACATGTACATATATATATAATAATAATAATAACAATAATAATAATATGTAAGAATACCAACAATAATATCAGCAATGAGCAAATAGTACATATATATATATATATACGTGCATACATACCCCACATGTACATGTATACTTACTAGCGGTACATATTTATTAAGTGCGTGCAACAGACCTGCATGACTACAGACATACCTACATTGTTGGTACACAACTATATGCATGCATGCATGTATGAATGATTACATATATATATATANTAGCGGTACATATTTATTAAGTGCGTGCAACAGACCTGCATGACTACAGACATACCTACATTGTTGGTACACAACTATATGCATGCATGCATGTATGAATGATTACATATATATATATATATATATATACCGATGCGTGCGGTATACAGTTCTAACTATATATATATATACACATGCCATGCACACGTACGTCTGTCTATATGTTTATATACATAAATATGTATATATATATATANATATATATATATACCGATGCGTGCGGTATACAGTTCTAACTATATATATATATACACATGCCATGCACACGTACGTCTGTCTATATGTTTATATACATAAATATGTATATATATATATATTGGTGCTTCGAGTACATGTGTTCATGCACATGTGTTGCAAATATGAGTCTATACATGTGTAGTCCTGCAGCAGGACGCCCAGTCAGCACAGGGCCCGGAGCTTCAGTAGCGGGAGGCTGTTGGAGCCTCGGTTTCACTATCAAGCAATGGGCAAACATTCCAGAAAGCCCAGAGAATGCTAAGAAACCAAATCGGCGAAGGGTACGTGAGCGAGAGAGAGAAACACAGAGAGAGAGAGAGAGAAAGCGTTTGAAAATCGATCAGAGCATAGCTGAGACAGAGGGCATGTCGAGCTGCATCCGTGTTGTAAACCATCCCGAGAAGGACTGCATAACTTACTTATCTAGGGTGAACTAGAGATATGTGTGTGTACTTGTACATGTGGAGCATGTGTTTAATGTAACTTTGTGACATTGTGTTTGTTTACCAGTGCATGTGTGCACACTTCATCGTGCACACAGACATATATACATGTTGACACAGCTGCTATGTGAAGTTATTCCGCATGTAGGTAGATAAGGCAGGTAGATCAGGTACCTAGGTGTGTGTATATTTTTATATATATGTACACATGTACAAATACTTTAGTAAATCAATAAACACATATGCATATATATATATANGCATGTAGGTAGATAAGGCAGGTAGATCAGGTACCTAGGTGTGTGTATATTTTTATATATATGTACACATGTACAAATACTTTAGTAAATCAATAAACACATATGCATATATATATATAACGGCAGCGTGTGCATAGGTCTAAAGGAGTGTACACACACATATGTATGTCTATTATATACATACATATTGGTGTGTAGATGTCTAGATATAGGAGTACATAGGTGNATATATATATATAACGGCAGCGTGTGCATAGGTCTAAAGGAGTGTACACACACATATGTATGTCTATTATATACATACATATTGGTGTGTAGATGTCTAGATATAGGAGTACATAGGTGTGGGTGTACCTGTGTGCATGTCTGTCTGTATCTGTGTATGCATGTATGGTTGTGTGCACATACATGTGTCTGTGGATTTGTATGTGCACTGAGAAAGTCGAAGCTGCAAGGATGTACATGTGCAGAAGTCGAGATTTGTGTATAGAGCAACATCATGATTATAGTGGCTATGGAACTATATAGAGGCAGGATACCCACATAAAGCTAGTGCAACCACTGAAACTCTGCAATCCGCTGCTTCTTCAGAGCAATGAGTGCCTTCATGCGATCCTTCATGGCAGCGAGCTGCTTGCACTTGCCTGCAGCAGCAAACTACATCACATGCCCGGTCATAGCTCACGATGATGTTGCACTTAACATGCTATCGAGTTGCACTCCACAGGAGCCTTGAAACACGTCTCACAGTTGCCCGCAACATGCCAACTCGACTGAAGAGCCTTGTCAACTGCCCCACTGCTGTCGGCACAAGCAATCACCTTTGATCGCTTCAGCGCGGGCTGTGTGGCCTGTGCTTCGGATGGGAGCTCTGCTTGCGATGATCGCTTTGGGTAGGCGGATGACGATCCTGATCCAGATGAGGCTTCGGCTTTCGGGGGCAGAAGGGATGAGGCATCTGCTCGGGGTAGCACCTGCGATGAGGCATCTGCTTTGCGTAGCACCTGGGATGAGGCTTCTGCTTGGCATAGCACCTGGGATGAGGCTTCTGTGGGGGATGGCCTTCTGGATGCGGCTTCTGCTGGGGCTAGCACATGGGATTCAACTTCGGGCGGGGATGCAATGCACAGGCTCTGCTGGGGCTTCCACATGTGACGGGGCCTCTGCTCTGGTTCCTGCGGACGGTGCATGATTCGGTCCGCTTGGGGCAGGGGCCACATCCTCCTGTGACCCACGAGGCTGCTCATCAAGCCAACGACGGAACTCCTCCAAGTCAGTCTCCCCATCGACTGGCTCGTCCTCATCCTCGTTCTCCTCTCCAGTTGAGCTGCTCAAGCTGCCCGCGGTACGAGCTCGGTGCAAGGCTTCCCTTGCGGCCTGTGCAATGTTGGCTTGCCTCAGTGCTCCAGCCATGTACATGTCGATACGCTCCTGCACACTATGCGGCTGATCAAACCGATGCTGTGCTCAAATAGAGCTGCCAAACTGCTGACACATCCAGCTGATGCACAAAACTACTCCTGATCGAAAGACTGCGGTTCAACACTCATGCACAGAACCATTCCTGCAGGTCGGGCTTGATGGCCAAGAGCAACTTGTGAAATCGGGTATCCTGCACCAACCAGTAGAGTTGGCAACATGTTTTATATTCATTTGCTAGACTCGCATACATATATATATATATACACATACACAAACACCTGCATCACATGCAATAAGTGTAAGAACCGATGTATTCGATCGTCCTTCGTCACTTCTTTCTTGTTTGCCTTTCTCTTGATGAAAGACAACATTTTCTTGAGTTCACCAGCTGTTCTGTAAGCGATCTTCTCCGTGACCTGGGTATGCACCTGCCGATAGAACAGCTCGATCTCTTCTTGCAGCGGGCCCATATAAGGAAGCTTCAGATCGTTATCATGCATGCGGTGTAGGCAAGGAAGCAGTACATCTGTATTTGCAACAGCATTCCCGCGTGTGCTCTCGCATAGCTGAGCACCGGGAGGCACTTGCATCAAGAGCCCGGTTCGACGGACAGCAGTGCGCACCGAATTGCTTTCCTCCCAAAGAGCCGCAAGCCCTTTCACATCCATTCCATTCCCTTCCGGCTTGGCTGCTGCAGCCATATCGATCGGATCGATAGGTAGAGCGACCCCCAAACTCTTGATCAAAAACTGCAGTTCAAAACAATTATCTTTGCAAACTCTAGGTATCGCATGTTCTCAAGAATCCCTGGTCCAGGCTGCGCCAACGGATCTACGTTCATTGCGAGACAGCAACAAAAAGAAGCTCAGTTCCCGGCTGATCTGCAGAGATAGTCTGAAGTGGCCAGGTCGATCACACCCAGTTCAAGGGTGCATATAAGCATCATGCATGCAAAGACTCACGAAGTCTCTAATTAGGCGGCCTATCCAAACTCACTCGTGATGTATGAATATGCATCTGTCGGTGCCTGTGGGCACACGAGCCCTCTCATTTATGCAGGACGGTGCTAGCTTCAATAGCAATCCCTCAATCATACACTGATCTAGCCTGAAAGGTTCCTTCTGAATCTTGTGACACCCACAGTTCATACACTCCATGCGACCAAGGCCTTATTTTGAGGGATATTGGGCTTTCCGGGTTTTTTAAGAATTACCAGGAAACTATGTTCATGGGCTTGCATTACCGGGTTCTTGATTTCTAACCCACCTAAAAGAAGGCAAAGGACTTAACAGGTTGTATATACACGGACGCCGCATGTTGACCGATGTATCTATTTATCCACCTATCTTTCTATCTATCTACCTTTCTAACTACCGATGCATCTATCTATCTATCTATCTATCGAGTTATGTATCTATCGGTGTATCTTCTATCTGTCTTCCTATCCACCTACAGTGAACTCCAGAAAGTTGGAACATGGGTTTAGGAGGATTAGTGCTGGGATTCCCTATACTTTACCTTGAGAGTAGGAGGCTAGTGATGTTCCAACTTTCTGGCTTCTACTGTATCTATCTATCTAACTAACTATCTGTTTTTTGTTTCTCTCTCTCTCTCTCCATCTACTTTTGTCTTTCTCTCTATCTATCAATCTATCTATCTATCTATAGATTTTTCTGTCCATCCACCTGTCTACCTATCTATTCATTTATCTGTGGTGGTGTTCTCCTTATTTAGTAACCATTCATATACAAGTGTGTATGTGCGTGTGCGTGTGTTTGCGTAGGTCCGTTCAGTGCGTGAGGTTTGTTCGGGATTCTTCTCTAACACACTAGACCCGAAACCCTAAACCCGAAACCGCAGCTGGTGAGCCCGGTGTCTTCAGTTAACCCAAAGGCTCCATGTACCCATATAGTAGATACTTAGGCCTTAAAGTACCTACCTAGGGACCCCTTTAAGGCTTAAGTGTCTACTATAAAGGTACATGGAGCCTTTGGGTAAGGGNTTAACCCAAAGGCTCCATGTACCCATATAGTAGATACTTAGGCCTTAAAGTACCTACCTAGGGACCCCTTTAAGGCTTAAGTGTCTACTATAAAGGTACATGGAGCCTTTGGGTAAGGGTTCGCGATGCCTCCAACAAACCTTTTACGCACCGGATGTGTTGGAAACAGGGTTCGGGAGATTTAGGGCCGTTTTTTGGGGAGATTTAGGGCCTTTTTAGGGTTTGGGGTTTAGGGGTTTAGGGGTTTAGGGTTTAGGGGTTTAGGGTTTAGGGTTATATCTGCCCGTTTTTCGCTTTTGGCATCCCCTTAGATTCTGTGTTTAGCGACTTCTGGCCTTAGAGGCTTATGGTTAGCTTCAGATCTTGTTCCTAGAGTTCAGGGTTTAGGGGTTTAGGGCTTAGGGTTGGGGCATGATGGAATCCTGGAAGTACCCAGAGGGTCCAAGGTACCTATATAGTAGAATGTAGGATTTCTATATTAGGAATTACGGGAAGTATCCCCCATAACAATACCTAGGACCCCCTGGATGTAAGGTCATGGACATGGATGTACAATTTGGACAAGCTCCGCAGCGCCCTGGAGATGTTCGCCAGCAGCTGCATCGAAAGCCACCAGGTCTTCTTCTACATGTGCCTTGGGTTTCGGGGTTGGGGTTTCGGGCTTGGGATTTCGAGGCTAGAGAGGGTTTAGAGGAATGTGTTCCTACGAGCTCACTGCAGCATCATCTGCAACATGAGATAGGGCGGCTTAGAGGCAGGGCAAGACGTTGGCAATACAACTTCGAGTTTTGCCAGTATCTCCCGCGGGAACCCCAAACCCTAAAAGCCCCTCAACATTGCAGAAAACCGTGAGCAGCAATAACAAGCGTTAAACAAAAGCGCCTGCAACCCCCAAACCCAAAGACCTGAACCTTCGAAGGTGCTTCTTCGTGAACAATCAGTTCCGCATCGTCCGTGACGGCTCCGTCTCTGGGTCCCAGGAGAGACTCAAGGGGCGCCGGTTTGGTTTGTTCGGTTTAGGGCTTCATGGTTTGGAGTTTGGGGTTAAGGGTTCAGGGTTTGCGGTTTAGGGTTTAGGGGTGTAGGGTTGGGGGTGTTCCGGGGTTTAGGGTTTGGGGTTCTGGGGTACAGAAGCTTCGGGCGTAGGAGCCGTGGCTGAGGGTTGGCACGTGATTGTTACTTCCTTTGCACAGCTCGGCGTGGTATCCTCCTGCCGCCGATAGAACCCTAAGGGTCCAAAGGACCCCATAATTAGGTACTCGGGTTTAGGATGGTAGTTATGTAGCTCAATATTTAGGAGAGTATATGATTATTAGGTACTTGGACCCTTAGGGGAAGGGTTTGGTGCTGGTCTGGTCAGGTAAACTCACAGAGCTTCCCTACAAATCCTTTGCGACTTTGACAGACCCCGGCTCTATGCAGTCCGACGCGGTCCCTACTGAAGCCCTGAGGGCTTGTTTTCTGTAGATTCTCTCTGCCTCGCGACTCAGATAGGGCGTTTAGGGTTTAGGGCTTGTTTCGATTCTAAACTTACCGGTGCCAGGACCTGGAACACACATTCCGACAGAACCTCACCCGCACCGGCCACGTGGTGGCCGTCTTGGACACATGGCACGAGCCCATCTACCTCACAAGGACTCTAGGGCTCTAGGGTGCATGTGGTGGGATAAAGTGGCAAGGCTTCAGGACACGTAGGACAAACACCGCAAAGTCTTCACCGTCTACCTGGATTCCAAAATTTAGTTTAGCACCACGTTGGTTCATTATCGAATCCTAGATCCTAACGATACAACAGGTTTTCCCAAGAAGATGCTATATATTCTATCATAGGGTCTAGGTAGAAATTCGACCGGAAAGCCGAAAGCCTCCATTGTCACAGAGGATTTGGACCGTCTACGAGCAGTTCGTCGCTTGCACCTGGCAAGTGCCCGTGACTTTTGTGATGCCTCAGGCTCGCCCGGCTTTCCGTGCTTTACCCTAAGGCTCTAAAGGTCCATGTACCCAAATAGGAAAAACTTTGGCCCCTTTTAGGGACTACTCTAAGGCCAGTGTATATACTATATGAGCACATGGACCCTTAGGGTTATGCTGTTGAAAACGTGGCTGTGTTGTGGCTCGTGATGGTTATCTAGAAGCCCGAGTCGTGGGGAACAAGCTTAAAATGCTCTTCCGTAGGGTTCCGAAGTGTAACATAGTACGAAGCCTCCGGTAAGCCTAGTTTCATACTGAAGCCTCGAAACCGGCCAAATATTTTCTAGCCCTAAAGGTCCAAGTCTAGCTGTTTATGCTCTTAAATGACGATACGGAGCAGAGCCTGCAAGCAACGGTGCAATTCTGAAGGCTATCGTTGCAAGCAAGGGCCAACGCACCAGTGTGGTTTAGGGGCTGAGGCTTCGACACCCCCACAATCAAAGTTCTGCCAACAAGGCGGCGCCGCCCGAACCTTGATTTAGTTTGGACAACACGGGAACAATTGCAGAACCTGAGCTGAGTGCGAGACCCGAAACCCTAAATCCTAGTCCTTAAACCCTAAGCCCTAAACCCTAACCCTAAACCCTAAAACCCTAAGCCCTAAACCCTAAGCCCGCTAAACCCCTGAACCGTGAAACTCGAAGGACACACCGGATCTTCCTTTCACTGATGAGTCGCATGTAATCCCATCTCGAATACGTACTGCTATACTTCTCCCCCCCCAAAAAAAACCCTAAGCTGAGTAGTAAGGCCCTTCATTGTATGTTTTGGTCCGGGAGTTCAAGCTTCATGTCAATGTCGGGTTCAAGTACAGTAAGCCCCATAAAGTTGGAAACCGGATAAAGGCCAAATAGTGCTGGGATTCCCTATATATTACTCTTAAGGATTGAGGCTATTGGGTTTCCAACTTTTGGGCTTCTACTGNAGTACAGTAAGCCCCATAAAGTTGGAAACCGGATAAAGGCCAAATAGTGCTGGGATTCCCTATATATTACTCTTAAGGATTGAGGCTATTGGGTTTCCAACTTTTGGGCTTCTACTGTACGAGCCTGGCAACTCAAACCAGCTGTTTGGGGCTTCAAGCCTTGGGGATCAGGGTTTAGGGTTTAGGGATCAGGGTCGAGGGCAGCGGTTTCATGGTCTACGCTTGGATCTTCGGATGTATCCAGGGAGCCGAAAGAAATCTGAGAGTGTTGTAAGCTACAGTCTCGAAAGTAAAATAATCCCAAGATCTAGTTACCAAGATAGGGTTGACTATACGATCCCTAAGGCTCTAGACCCCAACACCGTACAACGTTGAAGCACCATACTACCATTACCTTAAAGCCAGATTTGAATTGAAGCCCTGAAACCCTTACCTCAGAAGCCCTAAAGCCCTAAGCACAGTCCGGCAACCCGAAGCTAGAGACGTAAATACCTAAACCCTCAACCCCTAAAGACCCTTGACCCTAAACCCCTAAACCCCTAAAGACCCTAGACCCTAAACCCCTAAACCCCTAAAGACCCTAGACCCTAAACCCCTAAACCCCTAAAGAACCTAAACCATAACCCCGAAAGCAAGACTCCGCTTCTGAAGGCGTCGATGGCCTCCTTGCAGCTGTCGATTCTGCAGGGCGAGGTCGGCCTCAAGGACGGGGTATCTTTGGGTTCAGGAGGGTTTAGGGGTTTGTGAGGATTTGGGGGGCTTAGGGGTACGGTTAAGAGGGTTTTCTCAGGGTTTACATGGGGGTTCATCCAAATTTCAATATTTAAAAGGGGTGTGATCGCTTTTGTTGTTTTGGACGGGTTCTGCAAAGGTTGAAACATGTGCCTTAATTTTAAATCCGTTGTTGCTTTGATATGTAGTTTGCAGGTCGGGCAAGCTCGTTATAGGAGCTTCATAACTTGTATGGACGTGTCTGAGCAGCGTTTCTTGTAGGGTCTTACAAGGATTACAAGGTGATCGAAGAAGGTTTCCATGGGGCCTGCCTGAAGATGTCATGTTGAATTTGAATGTGCTATGGGTTTTTGCACGTGCTACTGTACCGGGCTTTCTATGGATCTTACAGCATATACTTGGGGTTGTACAGAAACAGCGCTCTCCACTTCGCAGTTCAGGTTGCGGAGAACTCACCACAAACCCTAAACCCCAAAACCCCAAACCCCTAAACCCCAAACCCTAAACACCGAAATCCCAAACCCTAGACCCTACGCTCTGTAAGTCCTAAACCCAAATCCCCAAACCCTAAACCTTCACCATTAAACTCAAGCCCAGGAAGTCACGGACTCGGTTTGCAACGTGAACTCTGCCATGGCGGAAGCCTGGGATCCGCGTGACGAGGCGAAGGTGAAAGCAACGATTCAGGAGCTCATGCTTAGTGTAAGGTTTAGTGGTTGTCCGCATTTCAGGGTTTCTAGTATATAGGGGCCTTGATTGATAAGTACTGTGGGATAGGGTTTTATGGGTTTCTCTTGAACTACCGGCTCTTGTCGTGCTTCTTAAGGTTGCTATACGGGTTGGGCATCCGGGACTGAATACTTGGAATAGGGTTTGAGGTCTATTTTAGTATTTGTTTGCACGGACGCTGAGGTGATCTGATTATCAAGTATGCAAGCCCAGAAATTATTCGCGGGTTCTACATGGTTTTCTTTTGAGGGCTGTCATCAGTTTTCAATATGGGGACTTTGATAAGTCAGTTGGACTCCGCAGCAAAATTTGGAACCTCCCACACTTCAAATTGCTGAACAGGACGAAGCCCCTAATAGCCTTCACAGGTCCTTACACCCCCCAAAACATCGCAAACAGATCAACCCTAAACCCTAAACCCAGGCGTTTCGGCTGTCAGGTGCGTGATTGCACGTTGCAAGTGTTTTTATTTGAGGTCACCTAGGACCACACCGCCTATCCTAAAAGGATAGGATGGCCGATCGCAGCATCATGGAGG
>BGNK01000751.1:177968-203025 GCA_003297005.1 Symbiodinium sp. clade A Y106 | reverse complement strand
GGAGGATGGCCGCGGCTACGAGCCCCGCAAAGTTTTTGGGAGCACTCCCTGGCAGATCCATTTAGGCCTTTTCGGGAGGACGTTGCATAACTAATTCGGCCGCGGACACCACTGAAAGCGTTCAAATGCAAAATACGTAGGTAGGTAGGTAGGTAGGTAGGTAGGTATGCATATGAGCGCGTGTCGCAAATGTTTATATGCACATGATAAAGTATCTCCAATGTGTTTATGTTTCGGTATATGTCTACTCTATGCATGTTTGTATGTGTGGGCCTATGCCTGTGTATGTATATGAGATGTGTGTGTGTGTATGCACGCATGTACATATGTATGTATGTACATAGCTATGTATGTACATGTGCCTGCGTGAATGTACATACATGCATAATCTGTTGTTTGTTCACTTGCTCTTTTTACTATCATCCTTGATCCTGTGTATTTTGGTTGTTAACAAGGACTTTTATTAAGAGCCTCGTCGTGTATTTCAAGAATTCGATAGGGGTTTGAAATTACTTCATACGTCTTGCAGATACGCTCGGAATTATGGCATTTATGTGGTATTTCGGCATTCAGGCTCTCACTGGCGTCTCAGGGCCTAAGGTTTTTAGCGCCGTGCTAGGTTCCCTGTGAGATTCATAAAACATCCTATAGAATATAGGGCTCCATGGTTTTAGGATGTACTTCGAGTCTCAGAGCTTCGGGCGTCGCCGCCTCACCGTTTGGGCCCGAGGACTTTGGGCTTATGATCAGCAACGTCGACTTCCGGGTCGTGGGCTGTAAGCCGCCGTGAGAAACATGTACGCTTGTAGCTCCCTACCAAAGACGTGTAGATACATGGAAGGACGAGTGTAACTTACAATCAAAAGTTTGTTTTGATGAGAACAAGCGGTTACTTTGTGCCTAGTCACTGACGATGATACGTACACGTGCGCGATTCCATGATACACATGCATAACATACCACGCCTCAATAATTCAACTGAGGCTTTGGGGGAAACTTGAGTTAGATTCAGATAGGGATGACGGTCCCGACCTGTACAATAGAGGGTAGAGCCAGACTGACAGCTGAAGAACACACAGTTTCGACAATCCTAATGGCAAGGAATTGGAAGACAAGGTGCTTGAGCGGCTTGCGCTGCTTGAGGTGGAGGTCACAACTCCTGTCTCTGTGGAGGTTCCACTCGTGGTCGCAGTCGTGCTGCGGGTGTCGGTGCTAGTGCTCGTCGAAGTTGTTTTGGAGAACGTCCGAGTTGTCGTCAGAGACCTGAGCTTTCCAGCTGTTGCAAAATCTGCATGGGAAACGCCTACATCACCCACTGTCCATCGGTACACTGCTGCCGAGGTGGTATTAGCACGCTTGGTGAGGCCAAACAACCGCTTACGCAAAAGGCACGGGAGAAATAGTTGTGAAATTTATTCAGTTCGACCCGGCTAACAATGATCTGACTCAAGAAACGGCAAGGCTCTTGCCAACAAGCAGGCATTGATACAGCCCGTATGTTCAGGATAAGGCACGTGGAGCTGGTGCATGTGGTGCTAGTGGTCGTTGTCTGGGTCCTTGTGGTAGAGGACGTCCAGGTCTGCGTCCAAGTTGTGGTCCTGCACTACGAACTTGCAAGGCTCGCTTTGGACTGCACCGAGGTTCTGCAAACTCTGCGGGAATCTTCAAAGCCCGGCCCCCAAGACGTGGCATGTAGAGGAGCAAAACAGTGTTTGGAGACCCGTGCCTGGTGCTTTTCGTCGTGGTAGCTGTCGCAGTCGTGCTTCTGGTAATGGTCTCCGTGCTGGTCCTGGTGACGGTCTGCGTGCTGCTCCTGGTGATGGTGATGGTCTGCGTGCTGCTGGTGAGGCTTGTGCTCTCAGTCACCGTGGACGTTGTCGGGGCGGTTCCTGAGTCGCAGGACAGTCTAGACGCCCTCGGGCTTCCAACACAAGTCCCGTGAGTCTCGACTACAGCAAGCCCCCAGCCTAGAACCCAAGGGGGTGCTAGTGTTAGTTCTTCAAACCTCTTTGTACCTGACAGAAGCCTTGCTGGAGAGCCACTGGTGTCCGTAGATGTGGAGATGGTAGAAGAGGTCGTTGACTGCGTCCTGCTCGACGACGAGGTTTCCTCCGCGGGCCAGCTCTTCCGTCTTGCATGGATTTGAGTTTAGGGCATTTGGGTTCAAGGTTTAGGATGTTAGGATGTTCGGGTTTAGGGTTTCCATGGTTTAGAGCCTTCTTCGGAGGTTCATCTCTGCCTTCTAAAACCTGCAATCTCCGGCTGGAAAGGACTCAAGTGCCAGGCGTGTGGCCGAGGAGGTCAGGGTGGTTTCCGTAGATGTGGTGGTCGCCGAAGTAGTCCTCGCGATGGCGAAAGCATGGGAAACCCCCAGAAAGACGCGTTTCGATCTGTGGGAGTTCAAGCACAGGCTGCAGTTTGCAGGGTTGCGGCTTCATGCAGCTGGACCGCCCCTGCAAGCTTGATTACATCTCTAGAGCCGAGAAAACCCAAAACCTGCATCCGAACATCCAAAGCCGCCCTCCGTTCCTTCCACCCGGAAGGAGAATATGAAAAGCAAGAGCTGCAAGGCCTTGTTTGGGTTGTCAGTGTGCTGCTTGATGAAACGCTGGAGCTTGTCCCTGAACGCAGTAGCACACAACAACAGTAGTCGTGGGAGCAGCAGTGGCCGGAGGAGTAGCAGTAGTAGTAGTAGTAGTAGTAGTAGTAGTAGTAGTTGTAGTAGTAGTAGTAGTAGTAGTAGTAGTAGTAGTGGTAGTAGTAGTAGCAGTGTAGTCGTAGTAGTGCAGTCGTAGTAGTGTAGTCGTAGTAGTGTAGTCGTAGTAGCAGTAGAAGCAGTAGTAGTAGTAGTAGTAGCAGGTAGCAGTGGCAGTCGTAGTCGCAGTCGTGGTCGTCGTCGCAGTAGTCGTAGTCGTAGTTGCAACTGGAATATTTATCGTAAATCACTGCGTACTTGTTTATCGTAAATGCAGCAACAGTAGTAGAAGCAGTAGTAGTGGTGGTAGTATAGTCGCCATAGCGGCCCGCCTGCTGCCGTAAGCCCCTGAGCTGGGTTAGGACAGCAGGCTGTCGTCCACAACTATACTACTACTTCTACAACTACGACCAAAATCAGTTCGGACACTTCCCCGAAGATGCTTCATGCCCAAAACACTGCTGTTTCTTTGATTTTGGTGCTTTGCCGTGCTGCCCTTAAGCCGGCCACGCAAACGTTCAAGCAGCTACGGCAGTTTCGAAGGTTTTGAAAACCACCCAACATCATGCCAACTGCTCAATGGCTTCGTGTCGGCAAGAGAAATCACATCCCTGAGCCGCCCATTTTGAAGACAGTTCTCTTGGGCACTGCTTAAGATAGTGAGATGCTGCATGGCAATGCTCGTTACGCTGCCTGCTTGCAATTATTGTTGGGCCACTGGGCAAGCTGTGAGCTCAGCGGTGGAAGTTAGTGCTTTCCTGTCTTCATGCCGAGGCCCGGACGTGTGGAGACTGTGGAAGTCGTGGTGCTCGTGCACCTGGCGCGGTCATCTCCAGCTGAAGGGCCTTACTACGGTATTCGGCTCCCTCTTATACCCCTCTCAGAAACGGGAGGGGGGGGGGGTTCATCGGTATTCTTTATAGGGCTTTTTACAGAAGGCAGTTGCAACCTCAGAGCTGACCCTGAGCCGCTGGGTCCCAGCACCCGGCAACGCCCGCTTTTCAGAAACCTCCGAGCAGTAGAGTAAAGCCCATAAAGTTGGAAACCGGATTGAGGCCAAATAGTGCTGGGATTCCCTATACATTACTCTTAAGGATTGAAGCTATTGGGTTTCCAACTTTTTGGCTTCTGCTGTGGAGGGGGAAGAACTGGAATTGGGGTCTGGGGGGGGTGTATTAAATTTTCATGATGCATGGAGTATATGGGTCGGAATTTCTAAAGGAACTAATCTCCGCCACAAAACTGTCTGTGTATATATTTATATACACATCACACACCCCAACAACACCCAAGCTGCTCAAGCCCGCAACCCACAGTCCCAGCGCCTTTTCGACGTTGATATAACGAAGGGGCTGGCATACATCACTGGGGCACACGGACTATAGTATAGGTATAGGAGCACTTGAAAGGATTTACTACTTACTAGTTCTTTCGACCCCTATACTGCATTTGCAGAAGGCCTTCGCATGGAGTTTCATGCTGTCCGTATGTAAAACCAGCCATTCAAGACTAGTGTTGTCAACGGGAACACCGCAACGCAAAGCAGCTAACCAAGAAGACTCGACATGACTTGCCTTGTAGTCGACCAAGCAGCCAGCAACTTATTCCCGAAACCTTATGCCATAAACCCCAAAACCTGTGAACCCCCACCAATGGAAACCTCGCATAACCCATCAAGTCACTCTGAACTCTTCTGGAACCCTTCTAAACCCTAAACCCCTAAACCTCTAAAAGCTCTATACACTTGGGTGGTTGTCAAAATCATGGTCCCTTTTTGGGTACCCTAAATAATAGGTGCCGTATTATAATAAGGACCCAAAAAGGGACCCTAATTTTGACAACCACGCACTTCTTCCACCGGAAGAAAACCCAGGCAGCCGGACGTCGGGTTCGGGTCATCTGGGCAGGCATCCACACAGTCCTCGGAGGCGTGAACTATAGGGTTCTTATCAGAGTTACCGAGGGGTTTAAGGGCTTCTTATAGGGCTCCGAACCGTTAGTAATTAGTAGCATTCCGCTATAATCCTTCCATGTTTTATGGTATAGTCATAGTCTACACCAAAGAGCTTCGTCTATCTCTTAGGACACTGCTTGTAGGAGTGTCCACAAGATTCAGGGAGGGCCCTTGGGGTCCAGAGATTTACCCAGAGATCCCAATACCCCTTAATTCAGGAATATAGCCTAAATCATAATATGAAGCCCTATATAATTTAAGCCATCCTCCTTAATTAAGGGGTATTGGGCTCTCTGGGTAGGAGGGCATCACAGCTCGGTCTCTCCTGCTACCCAGATCCTACTCTCTTCGCGGCGCACGCGAAACCTGATTCCCAAAGCCCTGAGGTGAAATGGTTAGTTTTTGTTTTTTTAAAGGGCCTCTTTCTATTCCGCAGATGGTCTAGAGAGCCTCGATTGAGGCAGGCCTTTGGAAAAACAACCTAGCGGGGTTTTAAAGCTCTAGGTTTATCGGGGAGGGTTTAGGGTTTAGGGACCACTACTAGTTGGAGAACCCTATAAACCAAGAATCCCTGCACCCCAACACCCCCTAAACCTCTACACTCCTGCGCATCGGAATCCCTAAACCTAAACATGACATCGAAACCCCCCATATACACGCCTTTTGTAGCTTGGCTCTTGATCCACCCCACCCCTAAATCCCTGGCCGCCCCACCCCGGGCTGAGAGGAGGCAACTCCAACAAAACAGACCCGAACAAAACCTCGGTACCTGAGTTTGGGATAGGCCTAGGCGCTAAACCCTTTTAGTAACCCCTATCCTGACCTTAAGGAATATGTACTGAAGCCTTTTGTAACCCTTACTTGGAGGCCCTTTTGACTTAGTAAGTCTACTTAGTATCCCCTAGAAACCATATTATAATCCCCCATAACCCACCTCACTAACCCTACTTACTAAGTCAAAAGGGCCTCCAAGTATAATAACCTTCAAGGAATGTGTAAACCCCACAGCCGGGATCAGAGGAGGCACCGGGATGCCGTCGCAGTCACGGTCCGGGAAGGTGAGGTTCCTCGGAAGTGAGTGCAATGAAAACCCATTAAAATTTTTGCACTATACTTAAATACGAATAGTATGTATATATATATATATATATATATATACTTATGTATAATTTTAGTTATTGCTATTGGGTATTATTACTTACTATTAGTATTATCTTTTATTAGTAGCAATAGCAGCAGCAGTAGTAGTGGCAGTAGCAGTGGTCGTAGTGTAGTGTAGTGTAGTGTGGTGTGGTGTGGTGTAGTACATCGTATAGTAGAGTGGCGTAGAGTAGAGCAAAGTACAGTATACGCTTATGGTCTTTGGGTTCTTCGGGGTTTACGGTTTAGAGATTTTAGATGTCTTCAAGGCTACTCAATCCTAAAACCCCAATCCCCTAGTTAACCCAAAGAGGGCTTTGGCTCGAGGATGGTCTGACTACGGTGGGAGATCTGAGGTGTGCTTGGTGCTTTCGAGTTGAAGATTCAAGCCGGCAAACGCAGAGCAGCAGTCTGAATGTCAAGGGTTTTTGGGTGTATCTGATTTTACTCCAAAACACTACTATTCTAATCATGAAAAGCCCCCTACATTACCTTTCCCCTGACTCCAGCCTAGATCATCAACCCTGAGCCCGGGTACAACACCCCATCATCTTGAAGGTGCGAACCGGAAACCTTGTCCCAAACCCGCCCTTTCCCCATGCACATACAGCCTATAATCATCACCAAACTGCCAAAACCTTTGTCTAATCATGTAGCAAGCTATATGTACGAACCAAATAACTTCCTGCAAGGTGGCTCACCACGCAAACTGAAACCAAAGTGGTGCAGCAACAGAAGCCAGCAGAGCCCAGGGGCTCCGAACAAACCTCCGTTGCAGCTGGCGTGGTGGATGGCAAGCCTCCAGCACTGACAACGGCAACTGAAACTGAGACAACCCCCCTGGTTAGGGCCTGTGCAGCCTGGAGTTCAAAGGTTGACGCACAAAAACCCTAGCCCTTGAACCCCAAAGCAAAAAAGGCCTGAAGGTAAACCAGGGTGCCGTCTTAGCACTGTAAGGCTTGGGGCGAAGGGATGTTAAGGTTCAGGGTTTAGTAATTTAGGATTTCAGATAGATTTAGGATTTCGTGTTCATAACCAGTTTCGGACACTAAGTTGAATGCACGGTATGGGATTCAGGGCACGGCTCCTTGCATTTATGTTCAAAAGCAGAACCGTCCGACAGAAAGGTTAGGCGTTTAGGGTTCATTTGGTGGTGGTTGACCTCGTGGTTCAGCCTGCCCGACGACAAGGGGCATTCAGGGTTTTAGACATGCGCGACAACCACGGATTGCAAAGTCAAAGGCCTTTTTGGCACCGCCCTAGCAGCAGCACGTGTGCAACTTCAATGTGGCCTCCATGAGATGAGATGAGAAGAGCACAGAAACCGTTAACTATTGTCGGCAAGTGAGTGACGGGCTGGCACCGACGTCCAGCAGGACGCGTGCAACTTCGACGTGGCTTTCTTGAGAAGCGGCCATCAAGGCAGTGATGCCGTCGTTGTTGGCAACGTCTGCGTGCGCACCGGCCTGTAGTAGCAAGCGCACCAATTCAATATGGCCTCTCCTAGAAGGCAGCATCAAGGCAGTGACGCCGCGGATGTTGGCTAACTCCCTGTTGGCACAGGACTCTAGCAGCCCGCGGGCAACTTCTACGTGGCCTTCGTGAGAGGCGAGCATCAGGGCAGTGAAACCGCCGTTGTCGGCAAGGTCCTTGCTGGCACCGGCCTTTAGCAGAACGCGTGCAACTTGCATGTGGCCTCCTTGAGAGGCGATCATCAGGGCAGTCAAGCCAGCAGTGTTGGCAAGGTCCTTGTTGGCACGGGCCTCAAGCAGTACGCGTGCAACTTCCACATGGCCTGCTTGAGAAGCGATCNGGCCTCCTTGAGAGGCGATCATCAGGGCAGTCAAGCCAGCAGTGTTGGCAAGGTCCTTGTTGGCACGGGCCTCAAGCAGTACGCGTGCAACTTCCACATGGCCTGCTTGAGAAGCGATCATCAAGGCAGTGAAGCCCCCATTGTCGGCAAGGTCCTTGCTGGCACCGGCCTCTAGTAGCCAGTGTACAAAATTAAGGTGGTTTGTCCTTGAAGCGACCATCAAGGGTGTGAGGCCCTCATTGTCGGCAAGGTCCTTGCCGGCACCGGCCTCTAGAAGCACGCGTGCAACTTGCACGCGGCCTCCTTGAGAGGCGATCATCAGGGCAGTCAAGCCAGCAGTGTTGGCAAGGTCCTTGTTGGCACGGGCCTCAAGCAGTACGCGTGCAACTTCCACATGGCCTGCTTGAGAAGCGATCNGCGTGCAACTTGCACGCGGCCTCCTTGAGAGGCGATCATCAGGGCAGTCAAGCCAGCAGTGTTGGCAAGGTCCTTGTTGGCACGGGCCTCTAGCAGTATGCGTGCAACTTTCCACATCGCCTGCTTCAGAGGCGGTCATCAGGGCAGTGAAACCGTCGTTGTCGGCAAGGTCCTTGCTGGCACCGGCCTCTAGCAGAACGCGTGCAACTTGCACGCGGCCTCCTTGAGAGGCGATCATCAGGGCAGTCAAGCCAGCAGTGTTGGCAAGGTCTTTGTTGGCACGGGCCTCTAGCAGTACGCGTGCAACTTCCACATGGCCTGCTTGAGAAGCGATCATCAAGGCAGTGAAGCCGTCATTGTTGGTAAGGTCCTTGCCGGCACCGGCCTCTAGAAGCACGCGTGTAACTTCCACATGGCCTCCTTCAGAGGCGATCATCAGGGCAGTGGAAAAGTCAATGTTGGTAAGGTCCTTGCTAGCACCAGCCTCTAGCAGCACGCGTGCAACTTCCACATCGCCTGCTGCAGAGGCGGTCATCAGGGCAGTGAAACTGTCAATGTTGGTAAGGTCCTTGCTGGCACCAGCCTCTAGCAGCACGCGTGCAACTTCCACATCGCCTGCTGCAGAGGCGATCATCAAGGCAGTGAAACCGTCATTGTCGACAAGGTCCTTGCTGGCACCGGCCTCTAGCAGAACGCGTGCAACTTGCACGCGGCCTCCTTGAGAGGCGATCATCAGGGCAGTCAAGCCAGCAGTGTTGGCAAGGTCCTTGTTGGCACGGGCCTCTAGCAGTATGCGTGCAACTTCCACATGGCCTGCTTGAGAAGCGATCATCAAGGCAGTGAAACCGTCATTGTTGGTAAGGTCCTTGCTGGCACCGGCCTCTAGCAGAACGAGTGCAACTTCCACGTGGCCTTCTTCAGAAGCGATCATCAAGGCAGTGAAGCCGCGGATGTTCGCACAGTCCGTGTTAGCACCGGCCTCCAGCAGCAAGCGAGCAACTTCAATGTGATCGTCCGAAGACGACATCGCCAGCGCACTGTTGCCTTCTACATCGGTTACGTTGGGGTCGTGCGGCTTTTGCAGCAAGGCCTCGACCTGCGGGCACTAACAGCTGCATGTTCAAACAAGAAGACCGAAGCTGTGCAGTCGGACAGCTGGCTGCTTATTCTGTTTTACTTTAGGGTTCGGATTTGAGATATGGCCGGGGATCACCAACCTCGGCCACGAGGCCGTCCTCGGAGGCAGTCACCAGCTCATCTGCTTGGGTTTGAGATGCCGGATGATGCGTGAGTAGGAGCAGCTCCAGGTCCCGAAACAAGTCCAGGTTGGCAGCAGCATGTAAGAGACGGCCTTCATGAAACAGTCTTTGCCTGAACCGTGGCGGCAAACTGTGCAGCCGATGAAGTCGTTGCTTCAGTGACTTCACATCGCTCAATACCGCCAGAGGTATGCTCGCCACCGGATCCCCCGAGAGCATCCTGACATGCAGCATTGTCGCGGAAATCTGACCCAGCCGATGGTTATTGCCTCAAAGTCTGACACTGGCCTGCGAAAGCTATTTTTGGGTAAACAGTACATGTACCGAACTTGGAGTGATAATGCGAGCTTCTGCTGAGGCAAAACGCTTGAAGTAACACCCCCCCCCTGTACAGTTGCAACGTAACTGAGCGTGCTTACTTGTCATAAGATCCTTGAACCCAGCTGCACACAGTTGGACTATATTCAACTAGGCCAATCCCAACTACGGTACATTCAACTCCAGGAATACAAACAAAAACGACTTACGACGTAACCTGGCCACTCAGACTCAAGCAGGCCCTAGCCGCAGCCAAGCCTCCGAAGCCCGATAAACCCCCAAACGCTCAAGGCCTAAACCGGAACGAGAACTTGGACCAGGAAGTCGTGGACAATTTTAAGGCATCAGCTCCGCAGGGTTTGAGTTCTGCTAGCTGCAGTAATTCGGGGACTACTTGAGCATTGTCAGACGCATTGGAGGTGGTTTGGGGAAGCTGAGGCAATCTTGGATTGTTAATACAACCGCGTGAATAATTACTCCTACATTTTGTCCTTATAGCTCCGTTTTATGAAGAAACGACAACAAACACCAAAACCCTTTTAGAATTATGACGGCCTCTAACTATATTGGGCTGGAGGCCCTGAGATACTCAGAAGCTTGCGGTTGGACAGACCCAGCTTTAGATTCTGCTTAAGGCTGAGGGCTACTATTATTGTTATTGTACTATCTCTACTATTGCCTTTTTATTCTTATGAGTCAAAATATGAGATCCGAACATAAGCTGAGGATACTGTAGAGGACATCGTGCCGAAGTTCACTTGGAACCGAAATCCCAAAAGTTCTCGAGGGTTTATGGTTAAGGGCTCTGCACACCATACATGTCTTCGCCCACACGCTCAAAATAGCTACTACTCGTATCTCCCCCAACCTAGACGAAACTGCAAACAGAATTGAAGTGTCAGAAGCCTCCGCCACAGGCACCTCGGGCAGGAGATGTGTGTGGCAGGTGGTGTTCGTGCTTTTCAACTTCGGGTGCTTCTTGCAAGTTTGCCATCAGGGGGTTTCCGAAAATAGGGGACCCTGGGCTGGCGCCCTGAATGGTGGGATCCTTGTTGTAAGGACCCCAAAGTAAGGTACCCATGATTTTCGGAAACTCCCATCTGTTCGCATCAGCCTGAATCTGCAAAGGGCCGAGGGGCATCGGCTTGCAGGGTTTGGGCCCGGGTTAACGAATCCCGAGCCCTTGTATCTTACTGCTGTGGAGGGGTAGCATTTACAAAAAGTCGGAGTGTATTTTGCCCTCCTACCTAGCAAGGACAGAGCCCGCATTGCAGGGTGTATTAAGGTTTAGGGTTTAGGGATAAGGGCCTGTAGGGTTTAGGGGGCGATACTGCCCGACGTTCGTATTGTTGTTGGAAATGCCGTGCCACCTTCTGGCTCTCAGAGCCCGTCGGATCTAAACCAGAAGCATTGATACGCCTGCTTACACAAATCCCGAAATAAGCCGTGCTTCGCTCGCTTTCTCCTACCATGGCTTGCAACAAGAAAAGCCCGAAAATCCTGTGTTTGCAACAGGGACTTGCAGTGAGTCTGCGATGGAGAACTTTCATAATCCACGTCATAGCGAAACTACGGAACGACGGAGAATCACTACGAAACACCCGCTCACCGCAACCTGTCAAACTCCAAACCCCAAAGCCAAAACTCCAGCCAAGCATCAGCAGGCAGTGGTTGCATCGTAGCCACCAAAAGCATAGTTCGACAGAGCTCCCCAAAAGAAGGCCCAACCTGCCCCAATCTCGTCTCGTCGTTACGTTGTTTAGGGTTTAGGGTTTACGCTCTCACAACTCAGACAAGCCAGGCAGGGTTCTTTAGGGTTTAGGTTCTGTTCATAAAAACCCTCACCCTCACGATGATTCACGTCATCAAAACCCATATGATTCGTCAGTAGAACCATTGAGTAAAATGTCGTTGCTTTCTTCAGGTCAGCTTGTTTCGCACCGCCGTAGGAATGATTAGCAATAAACGACGAATTCGCAAACATACAGATTGCAGTGAGGTACATGTACATGTTGTAGGTATGTGCTCTTGTGCAGCTGCGCAGGGTGTATGCAGAAATCATATGCGCAAAAATCACAACTCGTTTTCATGCATGGCTGAGCTGTGCATTATTCGGGTCCGGAGCTCTTTGGTTGCTTAGACTTAACAGTCAGAATAAACCTCGAAAGGGACCTTTCAATATGGTTGTACACATTAATATAATTTAAACCAATACAGTAAATAGGGACGACAGTACAAGCAGAAGCTAAACTTGCTGCTAGCGATTCAGACCCCCACAGCATGGGGGTATTGATGGGGGATCAAAGGGTAAAGGGGGGGTAAAGGGTTCCTCGTGCTTCAGATGTGCGAGTCTCACAAAATACAGCAACCCAAAAAAACAAAGTCCCCCCATAAAGCTCCTTGTGAAGCCCGAATACCAATAAGAAACCCATGAAGCCCTTATGCCTTACACAAACCTAGTTTAAAAGCCCGAAGACGTTAAGCCACCAGGTGATGACCAGGTGATGTCTTGGGCTAAAGTTTGCAGATCTTGAGCTGTTCGCTGTGCGGATTAGGGTTTCTGGCCTCAGCCTAGGGAATAGGGCCTTGCTCTTCAAAGAGGGCACTTGCACTGCCGTTTGTGCATGTGTGTGTGTGTGTGCGCGCTTCTGCCTGCCAGTGCGAGTAGGGAAGTATGAATAGAACCTATGTTGGGCACACAGTTTTGAAGCCCTGTGTATCGATCATCTTGTAAGACGACTGCAAGAATCGATGCTCTTGCAGCCCATCGCAAAGCCGTCCCATCTGCAGACAAGTTTAGGAGCGCATCTCCGTTAGGTCTCCTAAATCAATATGGATTGCTGGGATTCCTGTTCATAGTTTGCATGCACCGGCACTCGCTTCGAAAAGTCCAGATCCTTGTCGGGTTTATGCACCTGGCCAACATAGTAGCCGTTTTGATAGCACAAAGAGTGCCAGTCTCTATAGTAATCTTCGTAGTTAGTTGTTCCAAAGATGACAGCCCGGGAGGCCAAAGCACCTAAGCGAATAAGCACACGGGGCTTTTCATCACCTATGTCTGCATGAGTTTACGGCCTAGAACTGCAGGCTTTCTTGGATTCTTGACACGCCAATCCCTAAACACTCAAAATTTCAGACCCTCAACCCTGAACACCAGACCATGAACCCTAAAACCCTTGACCCCAAATCCTAAACGTTCCTCACCGTCTCCGAAACGGCTTTCGCCTGAGCCACTGGATCCGTCAGCCGTGCACCACGCATTCGTCTCGTAGTCCAGACAATCTCAGCTCCAGGCTTCTAAAACTTGGGGCTCTAGGGCTTTAGGGTTTAGGGATTAGGGTTTAGGGGTTTGAGGGTTTGGGGCTCTAGGGTTTCAGGGTTTTTAGGGTTTAGGGCTTGGGGTTGAGGGCTAGGAAATTCAGGGACATCCTGAAACCGCAATCCGAACGAAACAAGGGAACTAGCAAAAACCCAACAGCGTTCGGCTGCGTTTCAGATCTTGTGACCTGGATGCGAAGCCGGTGGAAAGGAAACTGGCAGAAACAAGCACCCGAGACCCGTTTCCCAAAACCCGAAGACCGATACAGTAGGCCCTCTTCATCCCAGAACTGGGTTTTTTAAGTAGCCAGGGAGAAAAAAGTCTAAACTTCTATTTCAGAATGCTTCCTTTAAGAAAAATGTATAAACTTCTATTTCTTAATGGTTCCTTTTAAAAAAGTATATAAACTTCTATTAATTAATGGTTCCTTTAAGAAAAAAGTCTTAAAGTATGGTACCCCAAAGCCCAGAGAAGGCCCCAACACCTGGAACCCTAGGCCTCGAGAGGCACTTTGATGGCTCCGATGCTTGCAGGGCCGTCCCGTCTCGTAACTGAGACAAAAAAATCTCGGCCCCCTTTGGAGAAGAAAAGGCGTATTGTAGTTCAGCCTTCAAGCTGAACACAGATTTTTGGGGGTTTGGGATTTAGAATGGGTTTAGAGTCTTGGGCCTGGACATATCATGTTTTCAGGGAACCTCGAAGCATGCCGTGGGATGGACAGAGGCTAAAGTTCTGCAGACAGGGTGCTGTAGCCATCCAGATCGCGCCAGTTGGCAATCGAGTCAGAACAGAGAGACAGGCAGAACGGGTCCTGGGCGCATGCGCACTTCGGGCATTCCCGACAAACAGCACTGTGTCGACTCTTGATTACGGACTCAACACTTAACATTCACAAGAACAAACTCACAAAGCTTTTCGAGGCAGACTTCTCAATGAATTGAGTGGTATTGGGCTCTGTCAGAGCAAGTTTGAGACTGAAGCTTCTGGGATTCTGCAGTTAAAGGTTTTGGGGTAGCTGATTTCAGATACGGAATGTTTCTCTTCCGGTTTAGGGTTTGGGATTTGGGTTTTTTGTTAAGCATCCCTTTTCCGTCTGCAGGGTTTAGCATTTTGGGGTTTATAGCTTAGGAAAACCAACGAAAGCCTGGGAAGGAGAAAACTCATCTTGCCCTGTGGGTCCACGTCGTAGAGCTTCCCATCGATCCCGAGACAGTCAACAGGCCGGGTCCTCTGAAGGCATTGATATAATTCCTGCATTTACCTTAATGACCCTAGACCATGGGAATTATGGCATATTTCTTATTATGGGTAATGCAGGATTTATATCATCAACCGTAGGTCTAGGGTAATTATGGGCCTTTGGTTTAGTACTTCGGGTACAGGGCATATGGGCCTATGGTTTACGATTGCGAATTAATCAGGGGATGGCTTGGGCGGTTGAGTGGTGGGCGAAGCAGCTCGGCTGTGGGATTTTGGGAATCTGTCTTCATGATCTTCACCCAAGTCAGACAAGCCCCTTAAAGCTTCTATGATCGGTCCGTCTGCACAAGGAACTCCGTACAGGACGGAAACATGCATCGCAGTCTAATTGGGGCCTATGGGTTAAGCCAAAGCCAAGGGATCACCGACATCCATTAAACATCATTAATCCGTTAAAGCCTACACCTTTGATCGTGGTTGAGTGCCTGCTCTCAGCAAGCCCCGCTTCTTTTCGCAGACAGCGGAACAACCCGGTCGAACATGCGCTAGAGGGGACCCGCGTTGAATGCTTTGAGGTTTAAGGGCTTGGGGTCTCGGATTCAAAGGTTTGCATTTAAGGATATGAAGATTCCGAAATCGAACATCTCAAATTGCTCTCATATCAAAATTTCACACTTCCATGAGTTCGGCACCAATGAGATTCCCATATTGGTCGTCCCCTCTTGGCTGCAAACCTCCGAAAACCTTGAATCCAACCCGTAGAAGGGACTCTTAAGTGAAACCCTCTCAAACCCTTACGGGGGCAATGATATTGTTGTCTGAAGAATCAACAACAGGTTTCCCTTGAAGTCCACTATACTTGTATGAAAATGTGCACAACAACCCACTAGTTTAAGGACGGCCCAATGTAGAAGCTAGTGCAGCTAGTGTACGGAAGACCCAACACAAAAAGCACCGACATTCGAACAAAAAGTATGAAAACAGAACGGCACGCAACCAAAACCTGAAAAGCAGAAAAAACTACATGGAGCCGAACATAAACCAATAGTGGGACCTATGAAGTTTCTAGCATGTTCTTGCAATCTTCATTTGCTTTCTATCATTTCCATAAGTTTTCCAAGTGCTTCTGAATTAGGCCTATGTTGGACGTTTGTGAGTGGTTAGCCTGCTGTTTGCTTAATCTCCGCTAAGTTGTTCCGAGTTGCAAATTTTTGGGTCCAAATTCTGGTACATTTTTGCCTGATTACTTTCCATGCTTCCTCATGTTGTCCGAAATTGTCCAAATTTAAGAAAAATAGGAAACAGGTAGGTAGCAAGTTCTACTTTAAAAACTAGTAGGAAAACATGAATATTTCGAACGTTGGGAAAACATGAAATGTCAAAAGCATAAAGGAAAGATCAGGAACAAGCCAAATAATCAAGAACACATTGGGAACACCCAAGAAAAAACTAGCATCACAATGGTGAAATCTTGTTCTGCACACGAGTGGTTCCTAATATGGGCCCTATGTTGTTCTTGATCCTGCTCCTACAGTTGGATTACATAAGTTTTGGTCCTCTATTTGCTAGTTTCTGTATGGCCTCTTTTTGCTGACTTCCCATGTGTTTCCTGTTTTTGTTCTAAAGACTTTCTAATTTTCCAGGCCGGCTGTGCATTTTGAGTCTTTGTGTTTCCCTATTGACAACTCCCAATTTTTCCTGCATTAGCGTTAAGCCTACACATAGCCCTATAAAGCCCTCACATATTAAAGGCCCTCATGAAAATCTTAGAGGAACCTATGCGACGGCTAGAACAACATACATACCCCACTTACCCTCAAAGGAACCAAGTGTCCTGATACCAGTGGAACTGTCGCAGTCGTCGCTCACACAGCTACCCCAGTCTCCTCTACGCAACACGGTCAGCGGGTTTGGGGTGTCTGTATGGGCGTTATGAGGTTAGAAGGATTCGGTAGGTTTTACAACCCTAAACCCTAAACCAGGCTTCCATCGGAGTCTGCAATCCTTTATGGCTTGGTTTATAGGGTTTCGCTCCAGGGTTTGTAGTGCTAGAGATGAATATGGGAGTTTCCGAAAATAGGGGACTATATTAGGGTCCCCTATTTTCGGAAACTCCCATATCATGGAATGCTTCGTTGTCATGCTACATGCCCCCGCCGGAGCCCTAGATGATAACCCTATCGAGAGCCTGGGTTGCAACATCTGTCAGTGGTTTTCCTACTTATCGACGAGATGATGCAGCCAACAAAAAAGGCAACTACATTTGTGGCTAAACCCTAAACCCTAAACCGTTCCTTACCGTTCTTGTTCATGTCCGAATATCACATCCAGGGTTCGGTCGAGAGCAACCTCAAGGCTTGCTGGATTCCTGGGCCTGGGGTGCTCATTCTAGGATGGATGGAGGCTTTCTTGAAGCATCCTTCCTGGAAGGCTTCTTATGCATGGGGGCTTGCAATAGCCCTTCCAGGATGCAAAGGGACATTAGGCTTGACTCAGAATAGAACAGGTATACAGGACGTATGAACAATTTTGGAAGCACGTGTGTGTGTGTGTGTGTGCGTGTGTGTGTGGACGGCTATGCCGTTCCGAAACACTGGCCCCACGCAAATGCTACCTGCCCCTTCATCCCACCGGCACGGTCACCTGAAGATGCCGAGAACTGGAACTTGTCCTGGCAGGACGCACCGATGACACCTTACTGTAATACTGGTCATTTACAGAGCGATTTACAGATTACACCAACCGCTTACAAGCCACCACAGCGCGGACAAGCTATGCAAGGTTAGATTAACAACCACAAATGGTCGCTTGATCAAGGGAATTGCAGCGCATGGACATGATATGTTTCAATTAAGTAACTGTATCAGTTATCCAGACATCCTAACAACCCTGATAAGCCCCAAATGGCCAAAAAACAGAAGTGCCTGGCACCTTCCCCGCATTTACCTTGGAAGTCGCAAGTAGCAGTTGGTCATGTGCACGGTGTGATGGTGCAGAGGACTCCGAAGCAAGACATCAAAGCTGAACATTATTCCTTTGGGAATTGAACCAGGGCATCCAAGAACTAATGTACAGTAGTATAGAGTAATATACAAGAAATAGGTGTAACTGTTTATGATCAGATGTGGTAAATAATGTAACAACAGATGAGCTACCCCAAGAGCCATGGCAAAGCTAAAGCTATCTTCTTCAACCTGAACTGCTGGGTTTCGCGTTTGAAGCTCAGGGGCTGCCAACGTCTGCATGGCTTCATGGGGCTGGATCTTTTGTCGTCGTGGCTTCGGGAGTTTGGGGCATGCGCTCTAGGAATATGCGTGCTTTGGGCACGGCGACATTGGTGAAAGTATGTTCGAGGGCACATGCACAGCCTAAACCCTTAACCCTTGCCTCTAAACAGTCCTCTAAACTCCAACCCACAGGCCTGTGCGAAGCGGATCCTCTGTTGCCGTTGCCACGTCCCAGTGCCTCGGCTGCTCAGGTTTTCCGCTGCTCGTAGAAGGGGCCGAAGTCTGTGCGCTAAGATCCGAATTTCACTCTGAACCCTAAGGGTTCAGGGGCTTAGGGTTTAAGGTAAATCAACACTAAACCCTGGACCTGTCAAGCTCTGAAGCAGAAGTGTATGGCTCAGCTGCCATCTGCTCCATCAACCATGAAGAACCCCACGTTGCCCGCGGTGCTGTAGACCTCACGCGCTAAAGAGCTGGCCACTCTTTAAACATGGCTCCAAGAAGTAGTCTGCATGTAGCAACCTGGAAGGAACGGTGTAGGAAGATGAACACATATTCAAGACCGCAGGCGCAACCAATCTCCTATGGCTATTGTCGCAGAGAGTGGTGGCTGCTGCATGCCCAGTTCGACTAACGCTTTAGCCCTTGAGCCTAACCCCTTCAACCCTAAAGCTCTTAAGCCTGAGCCTACACGCGTAAACACACTTAATCAAATGTAGGACCCGGTATGTTGAAGATGGGGATGTCAAAATGGGAGCTCGCTCCAAGTTTGCACGATTCGCAGCACCGTGTTTGTAACCCACTGGGGTTCCTGCTGTGATGACAAATGAAACATGGAATGCCCAGTCAGGAATTCTGCCGCAACAACAGGCATAAACCCTATCAACCCACAATACTATTCTTTTGGAGCCCCTAAAGGAACCCTGATAGATCGCTCTTAAGGAACCCGTTTATGGGATCCCTCGTGAAGGAACCCTTATAGATCCCTCTTCAGGAGCCCGCTGCTGGGATCTCTTTAAAGGTCCATTCTTGAAGCCTTAGAGTACTTCGGACTTTGGGCTTCGGGGGCCTATGAAGTTCCGAGCCCAGTGGCTTTGGGTCTCTCCTAGGCCGCAGATTTGCTTTGGGTTTAGGCGCTCACACTCGGACAATCCAGGCGAGGCATATGGTTCGGAGTCTGTTGAGTGAGACAGCTCTACGAGGGAGCATCAGAAGGACCCTATACGGAATGCGGATTTGCTTAGGGTTTAGGGTTTAGGGGCTGATGAACTCCAGCAGCATTTGCTAGAGGGGTTTCGTGCGGTCTAGGGTAATCTAAAGGTTGGACTTTAGCGCTTATATTACCTCTGGTTTAGGGTCATTGGGAGTTTAGGGTTGAGTTGAGGGTTTGTGGAAATTTAGAACTTGGTGTTTAGAGATCCAGTCAGGCTTTTTAGTTCGGATGTAGCTGGTACCTGCAGAATGTGTATTACAAACAGATGCGGGCGTATATGGCCATGCACATGGCCGGGGCACAGACGGTGTAAGCCAGTGAGAGCGCTACTGCGGGAAATTCTGGTCTGCACGGGTTTGTCGTCGCACTTTCTCCGCTCACGTCTTCCTGCAGTGGTTCAAGACGCTGCAAGCATCGAAGAGGAAGGGGAGCTGTGTGCAGGAAGGGAGTGAGAGCTTCTCAGCATAAGCTTTGAACCTCTGTCAACAGTTGAAACGCACCTACTGTCGTCCATTGTTGTCAGGATGTCCGCATCTGTCTACGCCAGCCTGATCTTGGAGGGTTGCCCCACCCTGAGCAAGAGCTACTGTGCAGTTCACCCAAATTTTGAGCTCTAAACTGCAAAACCTTAAACCCATAATGCCTCAAGGGGACACACAGCACAGCCTTCCTACCATCTAACAAACTGGGGGTTTCCCTAAAGAGTCTTTTTTCACGACCTGGCGTTCCTAGAGTTAGAGTGAGTTCCGTATATCTTAGAAATACATATCCGCCAATTAACCGTGCTTGGGTGCACGAGTAAACGCTGCAAGCTTTTGAGCAAGACCGATTGTCGAATGTCCGGACGAACAAAACTTAAACCCACAAACAGGAAGGTATAGGCATAAGCCCCAAGAGGGACCTTGTAGGAACGCTTCAAGGATACACAAACCCTAAACCCTTAACCCGTTAAACCGGAAGGCAAGTACTCGGCTGGAGGTACGGCACCTCCCTAAACTCCGAAACCTCATAGTATAGGAACCTTCATGGGCTGCAAAAACTTCCCTCTATCCTAACCCCAAAGCCCAAGCCTGAACTTTAAAGGAACCCTTAGAGGATAAACCCTGAACCCTCAACCATGGTTTTTGCGAGGGTTTTCACAGGGATTTATTTTCTATGATATCTCTATGGCAGTTTTGTAGGGTTTAATAGTTAATATGGCTCAGTATAACTCTAACTAGTTTTCGTGTAACAATAGGCTGCGGGAGTTTGAGGAAAGCCCCCTGTGGCTGATTCCGTCAGCGCGTGCTGTGGCGTCTCAAGTCTCAACCCGGCGACTCCCACCAGTCCGCCTCTGATTTTGATTCTAAGTCCCTACCCAAAGCCCTAAGCCCTACCTTAACCCGGAATAACCTAGCTTTTTAAGGACCTTTACAAGGAAATCATATTAAGGAACCCTAAAAAGGTAGGTTGTTCAGGGTTAAGGTAAGCCCTAAGCCCTAAACCCTAAACCCGAAGCCCTAAACCCTAAACAACCACTGGTTTTGTACTGCTTTTGCGGGGCTTAAACAGGTATGCGTGACTAGGTTTTTGCAGGGTTTAGTACTACAAGTGACTTTGAAAATAGAATTAATTCTATAAGAGAAAAGAAGTCCATACGGCTTCAGGGTTCCATTACGAGGGCTGTAGGGTTGTTGAACAATCAGAACAAGCGCTCCTTAGAGGGTTCTTGAAAGGGTTCCATAAGGGTTTCTATGATGGCACTAATCGGTTCTACGACATGGTGTTCTTAATGATTGGAATGGAGTTTTGGGCCGCGGGGGGGGGGGGGATTTTGGAGTTTTAGATAAGGAGGTTAGATAGGGCCTATAGTAAGTATAGCATCTACTGTACTGGTATTGAAGTACTATTCAGGCCCTTACATTCCGCAGCCTTAGGCCGAAGACATATGCTCTTAGATGCACGGCTATTGTCGGTTGTTTCTGTACATATACACACATGTGTGTACGTGACAAATGTTAGTAAATGCGTGTGCGTAAGTATGCATGTATGTATGTATGTGTGTGTGACTGTGTGTATATTTATAATTACATATGGATTACATATGTATTACATGGGCCTTGATATCCAGAACAAGGCTCCAGGTTACTATCTTACAGTTATATCGAGGAGCCGAAAGGAAGACGGAGATCACCCATTATTGTACCATTGAATGTCGACTCTCTACAATGGGCCTCTCCTGTCTTGATCTCCTGATTTATTGCTTAAGGCTCTCTGTTTAAGCAGCCCTGCGATCGGGGTTCGAATAAATTGCAAGAGTATGCCCATAGCCCCCGTGCGATTCTACTGCATGTCACCACCAAACCCTGTCAAAGCAGTAACCCTGTCGCTCGAACCCCATACTACTGAGCACTTGTATATGCTGTATATAGCGTTCAAAGGACCTCGATTGCAGTAGTTAAGGTCCCGATAATAGCGGCCTGAACAAGTGGAGTATGGGTTTGGGGGTCTGGTATAGTATACTTTTTAGAATATGAGGACCCGAAGCGGATACTATTAGGTTACAAGCAGATCATAGTACCCCCAAAAAGGGTAAAGGGTAGTGTTACCTACTCTACTTCTTCGCAGTCCTTCGGAGCATAGGCTTCTGCCGGGCTTTTCGGAGAGACGCGTGGTCGAATTGGCAAGTTTGGCCATCCTGGCCTTCAACGCAACGTTGCAAACCGAAGACGCCGTGGTGGAGTTTAGAGAATTGAAGGGCCTTAATCAGGGTTTTTGAGGCCGCAGTTAATCTATGACGTCTATGCCCTTACAGACGGATAGTTAATGTCATGCTGAAGATGGCAAAAAACACCAGGCGCAGTGGCTGCTGAAGTTGAGTAAAACTACGGGCCACTCAAATAAGCTCTAGGTACTCTAGGTGCCAGATTTCCCACAACTGCAACAACTGAAATGGCCCAAAATCTGCGACACGTTCGGACACCTTTACCATCCTTTACCCATGCACCAACCTTCACGCTTTATCCGGATAGACACCCTTATCCTTAATTTTTTTTGAAAAAATTTGCAGGAACCCGGAAAGCCCCAATGTCCCGAAACACAATCACAAGACCATACATCGCAAAACAACCCTGAACACGCCACCCTAAAATCCACAAAGGCTTCTATCATAACCCCAACACGGACTCTTGACTAAGGCATATTAAGACTATCTTTCTGAATTCGCTCGCATCGACGATCATTCAGACCCTGAGCCCTGATCCCTACAGCCGCTAATCCCAAAGCACCCTGAATCAATCCCAAACCCCACCCTAACCCCTAAACCCCTAAACCCTACACCCTAAGCCCTCAACCCAAGGAGCCGCCCTCAGACCACGGTAGTACGCCTTGCAGAAACCATCACGGAAGCCTTAAACACAACCCTAAACCCTACCTTAACCCTGAAGAACCTACCTTTTTAAGGACTTATATAAGGAAATCATGTTAAGGAACCCTAAAAAGGTAGGTTGTTCAGGGTTAAGGTAAGGTACACCCTAGACCCTTAAAACCCGTAAAGCAACCCTTAACCCTATAGTCTATAGATCCCAAACCCTAAAACAACCCTAAACCCTAGACACAGCAACAGAAGCTGATAGGAGTGGTCAAACTGCCGCTCACTTCCGCCTCTGAACCCTTGGCCAGGCGCGGATCTCAAATTTTTTGGGGGCTTTGTTGAGCTCTGCAGGTTTCTATTGGCTTTTGGGTTTCGGGTTCGGGCACTCACTGGCCCAAAACCCAAGGGAACAAAAGTTGAAACTTTCAGAGTCGACTACCTTATAAGAACCCCAAAAGTTGAAAAGTTGAGTTTACAGCCAATAAGTATAGTAGGCTTTTGGGTTTAGCGTGTAGGGTCTCTAAGGTTTTTAATTTTGGGCTTAGGGTTTATAGGGGCTTAGGGTTCAACGGTTCAGGGGCTTAGGTTTTGGGGCTTTGGGGGGGCGACGATGATGAGGCTACATGGCTCCATACTCCAGAAGGCGTGGGTAGAGCCTAAGGTCGTGCACTGATGGAAAAGAAGATCAACTGTCCTCAAGCCTCAAGGACTTACGGCTCTAGGAACCCAACCCTAAACCCCAAACCCTAAACGTTAAACGCAAAGCACGGAGCCCTAAAAGGAGAAACACCCACTACTGGCAACTCTCTAAATCCCGAACATGCGCGCTGAGACTCCGAATTTCTCCGGTTATGGGGCATGACAAAATCCAGCATCTACTCCCTAAGCCCTAAACCCTAAACCCTACACCCTAAACCCTAAACCACCCTGCACTGAACTTGAACCCTCGACTTCCTATGCCCCAACCGACCCTAAACCAAGTAACCATGAGAAGCTGATTAAGAAACCCCCCTTGGTCTGTATTAGGGGGTTTAGGGTTTAGGGTTTAGGGCTTTTTTGAATCCTAAGATTTTGGTTGTTATAGGGCCAGGGTTTCTTAGTCAGGATCCTACATCAACGTGAACGGAATAAGAGACAAAAGTTACTCGCTGCAGGGACCCTCAGCTGTAAACCCTGAAGTGAATTAAGCCCTGAAGTGAAACTCTAAACCCCTAACCTAAAATCCCGAAGCCTGTGATGCAGGGCCTCAATGCTTAGAAGGGTTTGGGGATATGCTGCCATCTAGGAACGATAAGGACACATTTTGTTACCAATGGTTCCGAGTCCTGCATTAACTTCCTTCTTAGGGTGTACCAGAGTAGATCCGATCTATAAGAAATAAGGAAGCCTGCAGCAGAACATCAACTGCTCAGGCCCTGCTGCACTTTACTTCCTGAGTCTCCGAAGCCCAAAACCCTAACCCTAAACCCTGGGCCCTGAACTTCAAACCCTAAACCCCAAAGCCAAACCCTTTTCAGCACGGGCCGCGGGTGTGTGCCGGCAAGCTGGAATCTTATGGTCTTCATGAGACACCAACAAACTCGAAACTCAACTCGTTCATAGCAAACCCAAACCCTAAACCCCAAACCCTTCCTGAATCTCCGAGGCGCTGAATCACCGTCTGAATGGGCTCGGGTTGGGGCGGAAGGAAACCCCAGGCGCGAACCTGGCGTGATCGGCTTGCTTTGGGCATTTTCCTTTGAATGTTCAAGGTGCTTTATAATATAAGGGTCTATTTTACAAGGTCTTCTATATGGATTTAGGGCAACTCTCGGGGTTCGGGGTTTACCCTGTATGGGGTTTCTAGGTTCGTCGGTGTTCTTTTTTTCCGTCAGGGCGTGGCCCTGATGTAGACCCCGTCCGCGTTGGAGCTTGAGGTTTGCATAATTTGGTGGTTTAGGGTTTAGGGTCCCCAGGATTGACTATAATTACAAGCGTCACGGGATGATAGAGAGCAAAGCACACGCTTGTGCTGCATGCTTTGCTTATGGGGCCGTCCATCCTGTAACCGCAAACCCGGTATCAAACTAATGTAAAGTGTGTGGGGCTTGCTTGAGCTAACAGTGGTCCAAACTGCCAGCAACGCCGGAAAATGGTTCCTTAAAACACACCTAAGAAGGCCAAACCATGATTCCTCGTGGCATGTTAAGTCCACGGCTGTTGCTAAGGCCGCTGTATCCCAGTATCGGCTGTAGCTCAGAGTATCTAGTCTTAAGCTATAGGAGCCTTGACCTGAGATCACTGTAATTATGTTGAAATCGTTTGGCTTCTATTTTGTCTTTGCTTCGCTTGAGGATCCCAGGATTTGTATTTTCCTTGTGGGCTTTGGAGTTTGAAGAGCCTCGAAGCATCCGCTTAGCCTCCTCAAAACCTCAAAGCCCCCAAGCCCCCAAACCCTAAACCCCAAACCCTCAACCCCTAAACCCCTTTTTTTGAACCCAGACTCTGCCAATCAGCTGGGAAGCAGCACTCCCAGACTATTGCATCCGGGAAGCAGCGCCGCCAAACTCAAACCTAAATCCCTCACGACGAAAGGCCTGCAAAGTCTNAAGTCTATCGCGTACTGATGATCATCCGCGCTGAGAACTGAGAACGTGGTAACACACTGATGCTCCTGCCATACTATCCGAATCCAGGACTCCAACTGATGTAGGTTTGCGTCAAGAAAAGTAGGATGCACCACAAAATCCAGTCCCCAGACATGCTCCGAAGTCATGCGAACGAATCCAACCCCTTTCACGAAGTCATCATCAAAAGCAATCAAGCTGGGTCCCTCAATCTCATGCAGNACACCAGCCACCACTCATCAGCAGCCCAGCAAACTGCAACAGTCTGCTTCCAACTGACATTTGCCTGAAATGCCACTCGCAAGCTGGGCCACAGGAAATCATGCTCATACTTCAGTTCCGGCTTATACTGAAACTCCAGACGACTCCAACCCGCAATCCAAGCATCACGATCAGAAGCAAGACCCTGGAGTTGTTGCACAGACGGCTGGTTGACATCAGGCTGAAGCCATTGTAAGGCATGCAATTGTTTGACAAGCCAAGTGTAAACACTGTTCCAAGGAGCCGGAGTCGCCTGCTTAACAGATCCAGGCTGGGAGGCAGT
>BGNK01000751.1:133127-176840 GCA_003297005.1 Symbiodinium sp. clade A Y106 | reverse complement strand
TGATGAAGCCCAGGCGGGGTGTGGCGCAGCAGCAAGTTCAAAACAGACAGACGGCTCAGGTTATCGAAAGCTTGTCGCAGATCTAAGAGCACCCAAGCACTTTGTGTGGCAGTCTTGTATTCCTTATACAAAAGTGTTTGCGCTAACCACAGGCAGTCAATGACTTGACAGCCGGGGAGGGCACCAAGTTGACAATGCGGCTTCTCCCAGGCGTCAATGAGTCGCTTGTACGCCAGCCCGCTGACAAGTTTGTGCATGGACTCCAGCAGGCNAGAGGTCTTTAACATAGGGAGGGTCAACATATCTGAGGCTCTTCCTGTGTGAGCATGCTCCGTTCGCCAAGCTTCTGAGTACACGAAGCTGGTCATGAATGCCGATGTCTGCACCTGGCGTCCAGAGCGTGCTAAGATGATCCTCAAGCTCAGGGATCGTGGATTGAACGGTCCAGCGATGACATTTACTCCTTCATTAGGTTGAGGATGACTAAACCCCTAAATCCCAAACCCTAAACCCCAAACCCTTAAACCCTAAACCCCAAACCCTTAAGCCCAAACCCCAAACCCTCAAACCCAAAACCCTCAAACCCCAAACCCCCAAACCCCAACACCCTAAAGCCCCCAAACCCCAAACCCTCAAACCCCAAACCAACAAGGAAGCAACGAAAGACCAGATCTCCGAGGCCTTATTCTGCATGAGAGCCTGCAAGGCAGTGAAAGGCGGTACTAGGAGCGGCTTTGGGGCTTAAGGGATCCTTCAAGGGGATCTTATAGGTTTGCGGTGTAGGGTTTATGCTCTCACAACTCGGACATGCCAGGCGAGGTTTAGGGTTTAGGATTTAGGGTTTAAGCTTTGGGGGCTTTTTAGGGGATCCTTTAAAGGGATCTGTAGAGATTCTTTAATCAGGGCTCGTGGCAGTCATCCATAGGGATCCTCTAAGGGATCTTATTATAGGGCCGACCTTTCGGGTTTAGGGGTTTAGGGATGTTTACGGGTATAGGTATCTCTGTTTGAGGTATACAGGTTTACGGCTTAAGGTTTAGGGCCCGTTTACGGTTTCAGCTACGGTTTAAGGGACAGTATTGATTTAGCGGAGAGTCTGCGCTCTTAGAGGATTTCGAGCTTTGGGGGCTTGGAAATTCAGGATGGGGTGCCGCGGTTTGAGAAGCTGAAAAGGGGCTACGGGCTCACCTCTCCGAATGCGAAGTTTACCCCTATCCTCGATCCTACCAAAACACCCTTCGAGGCACTGGAAGCCTGACTAAGGCTGAAGCCTAGACCAACGTCAACCCACTATGAAAGGACAAGACAGCAGACATAGGGACTATTATTTCTATGACTACTGTTAATACTAGTATTACTATTCTTACTAGTACTACTACTCTTCCTTCTCTTTATTGCCACTATTACTTTACTATTCATTAGTACAGGTACCTCATCGTGGAGTCCCTTGGACCTGTAGGGTAAGGCTTGGCTTCCGTCCTCTTGGCACTCCATTGAACCCGAGCAGCAGCTGAAAGGCTCGCTTGAATGTCTTAAGATCTAGGGCTAGACGAAATAGACACTGCGGCCTAAATCAGAAGCACAACCCGAACCCGCAACCTCTGAAAACTATCCCGTAGTAAACAGCACTCTAAACCCTCAAACTCTAACCATCGACAACCAGCCCCCCTCCCTACCTACACACACAGGCACGCGCAAACACACGAAAACAAAAAACTCAAAAGACTGTCCGGCATCCACCAGACATAGAAACCCAGTAAAATACAGGTTCTCCTACTTCCTAGCTATGTATGCCCAAGTAAGCACGTACAGCCCAGCGACAACAAGGTCTCCGCATATCTCTCCCAATGCCTGCGACTGATTTCGGGATTTCAAGATTCCGAGCTTTGGGAAATGACAGCAACTGGCCGTACAACCTTGTTAGTAGCATGGTCATTCGTTGAGAGAGCATGCCTTGAACAGGATCCTCGTCAGAAGAATACTCAACCATGGGACCATGTTTTAGCGTTTTGAGGTTTCTGGTCTTGGGCTTTGGGCCTTCACGGTGTATGGTTTTAGGGTTTGGAGTTCGAGAACATGTTCAATGGCCTGACTGGGAAGAGGCCTGAAACCCAGCTCTAGGGGTTTCAATAGTAATTCGTGCAATATTCCCCAGTGTTCTCTATTCTATTTGTAGCAAGAACCCCACCCCCATAGCCGCACAGAATCCTACGCCCGAAGCAAAGTATGAGAGAAAAGACGGATGCCGAGGTAGAGCTCAAGCCCTAGCAATAAGCTGCACAAGCCTAAACCTAAATCGCAAATGATAAACCCTCAACCCTGAACCCTAAGCTCTTTGACCTAAATCCCTAAGTCCTACCTGTAGCCGAACAAGACCTACCTTTTATTGGCTCCCCATTACGGTTTATATATATATAGAGAGAGAGAGAGGGAGAGCTCCTTACAAAGGTAGGTCTTTTGGGCCAAAGTCCTGAACCTCTAATGGAGGGACTTCAATAATTAGAATAAGCCCTAATTCAACCCTAAACCCATAAACCCAAAGTCCTAAACCCTAATCCCTAAACCCCCAAACCCGAAGCCCCTAAACTCTAAGCCCTAAACCCCTAAGTCCCGAACACTAGCTTCCTTTCCCGCATCGTCCCTACACCCCCCGCTCCTCGGATGCCAGCGGCACACAAGCTGGAAGGGAGGGTTTCGGCGGCCGCACCTTTGGGCTTAGGGGATTGGGGCTAGGGTCTAGTGTTCTTTAATTTTAGGGTTTGGGCTCCTTTAAGGTTCGGGTTTAGGTTTGGGGTTTGAGGGTTTCTTTGGTTTAGGTCACAGTTAGCGTTTAGCGCTTAGGGCTGCGAGGGCTTTGTGAGCTCGGATGCGGAGGCTAGGTTTAGGGCTCAGGGCTTTGGGTTCAGGGTTCAGGGCTGCTGCCTGGTGTAAGTTAAGTCCAGGCATTAGGCCGTTGAGTTCCTTTGTGGCTGCAGAGGCTCGGCGGTTGCCGTCTCTGGGTGAAGCCACTATGAAACTACATCGCCAACCTGGGTAATGCTACTGCTCACACGCGACTGCCATTATCACCGCAACGAACGAATCTTGCAACGGATTCAAAAATGTATTAATTGGACGGCATGCTGTATACTAAGCATTCCTCGCATGACGGCAAGTGAGATTGAATTCCTCGTCAAGTATGCAGTCGGTCAACATTGAGAGCTTCAAGCAGTAACAGTAAGATCAACCTGTAAAAACTCAGAAGACCCTAAGTTGCAAAGGCCTCTGAACAAAGCCGCCTCCAAGTTTGAAACACCCATATAAACCCTAAAACTTAAAGCGCAAAAACCCAAGCAAACCCCTCATAGGAAGCCTGTCGCAAGAAACGCTTTTACACAGGCTTGACTGGAGCTCGCAAGAAACCTCAAATCCTGGACCCTAAACCTTTCAAGGAGCCCCTTTGAAGGAGCCCTTTAAAGGTAGCCATACATCCCTTGAGCGAGCCCCAAAAAATCTATAGGTCTATAATAGCGAAGATCAAGATTCCATCGCTGCCTCCTGCCGGGAGGTGTGCTCTGTCGCCTCTGAGGTGGCAGCTGGCGCGGCAGCGGCAGCGTGGGGCTCCTGTTTAATATCGGGAATATAGGGTTCCGAGTCCTTTCAACATTCAAGGGAACTATACGATTCGACAAGGATTACTTTATAATGCTTTCAGGGTCCCAAAATGTGGGAATGTAGGAGCTGGAAAGGATGGGGTCCTTTAAAGTTGAAAGGGTTCTATACGATTCGATAAGGATTACTGTATAATGCTTTCAGGGTCCCAACATATGGGAATTTAGGAGCCCTAAGAATGGTTCTGTAAAGGGTTCTACAAGGGTTAGTATACGGGTCTAGCAAAAAGCAAACCAAGTGGGATGGGGTTCTCTCAATTACAGGCTATTATAGTGTTCCATACAAGGGCTTTATAGGGTTCTAGTAGGGGCGTTAATGAATAAGGTTTGACAACGTTCTTGTAGGGGGGGTAGTGTAAGGACCTACAAGGACTACAATGGGGGCTGAATAAATCATTTAGGGTATGATTTATATACTAGTATCCCCATAATAAATCCACAATATATACACTCACCAATATTCAGAAGGAGGCCTATCTACACACACCAAAACGGAAATATAAACCCTACTTCATTTACAATATCACGGAACGGTTGTCATAAGGAGCCCTTTGGACTAATGCTGGTAATGACTTTGACTCCTGTCTAAAACGTTGGGTTCTGGTGCGTTTACAGCTTCATTTCAGGGTGTTACTGAAGCTATCTTCAGTTACCCCTTAAGAAACATCCAGCTTATAGGATAGTTAAGATAAGGGTGTTTTGGGGTCTTAGTGCTTCCAACTCGCAGGAAAAGCCCAAGCAAAGCCTTGCAGCCGGCATGTTCTGGGAAGACCGTCGCGCGATCACACGTAAGCCCACGCGAACGCTGAACTCACTGACAAGAAGTGTGGCGCCAAATGACATGATGCTGATGCTCTGTAGTGTTCTTGTGGCGTTTCGCAGGTTGGGCCCTTGAGGCTTTGCAGCGAGCAAAGTTATCAACCATACAAAAATGAAGGCTGATTGCTTTGAGTTGTGCAAAATCCACAACCCTGTGTTGTGAGAGCACAGCGCGAAGATCCTCAACAGCAGGAGTTGCAGGCCGCATCTCGGCAACGCCCCACTGCCTTGGCCAGGTTGACATTAGTAGGAGTAGGGGGACCCTTGGGGATATATACCCTCTCAATAAGATACCCTTTAAAGGGGTGTGCCTAAGACTGCCTAGGAATCTGAGCACATGTTACTCCATGACACAGCGTGGAGGCTTTTTCACCCCAACTAAGCAGCCGCAGACAGGTCGGAAGGCTCTTGTCTTGAGGCTTAAGGCATAATCGTAAAGCTTCCACAATCCTGCGAGGTCGATTTAGGTCGAGGGCTTGGGGTGAAGCCTTCCTAGACAATGGGGCCATTTTCGATTGGGTTCCCTAATCAGTGCATGCTCTCTAGTCCTCTGATGTGACCTTGCTTGGAGGCCCTTTTGACTTAGTATGTCTACTTAGTATCCCCTAGAAACCTTATTATAATCCCCCATAACCCACCTTACTAACCCTACTTACTAAGTCAAAAGGGCCTCCAAGTGATACATCCTGAAAATTGCTCTAAACTCTCCAACCCGAGCAAGCGCAATCCGGGCAAGAGGAGCCAAGAACCTAAAACCCTTGTAGAAGGGCTGTCTAGGTTGGCCATTGCAAGCTCCGAGACTTTTTCGTATGAAGACCCTCCTTAACTCTTAACTCACTAAGGCCTCCACAACCTAAAATGTAAGTTCAAAACATGCAGTGGCATGAATTGCTACAGAAATCTTCAATCAATCGCCGGGCAACAAGCCATCACCGGAAGGACCCGACATGGGCAGCAGCCAGAGCATCCAATTGTCTCCCAGCACACCTCGAGTTTGACAGTTTCGCAGTGTGGCATCTTGAAGGCATTATGTAGGTTACAATCTGCTTGGGGCTAAGGGGGGGGGGTAAGCTCTAGGGCCCCAGATTTTGGGGCTCAGGTGTTTCGGGGCAATGGGCTTGAAAGGGTTTTGGGCCAGCTTTAGGTGCCTTCGGAGCCAAGGTTTTCCTGGAGTTCGGCCCTCTGCTGGGGTGAGACCTCATTCTGCATGGTTAAGGGCTAAGGGTGGAGGGTTTAGGGTATCGTAAGGTTAGTGTAAGGCTGAAGCCGCCTGAAGTCCGGATGTAGTCAAGAGTGCTTACAGCAAGCATTGCGGGCTGAAGCCCAACACAAGACCCCGAAACCTCTAAAGTAGTACAGCACCGTTTGTAGAATCCTTAACAGGGGACCGGACCTGAGATGCTTATAAGACCCCACAAGAACCATAAAGAGGCCCATACGGCCCTCATAGAATGTTCGGGACCCGGACATTGGATGTTCTTGTACACCCCGATGTCGTAGTGCGACATGCGGGACTCGTCGTTGTCTCGTCGCTTCTCACAGTACTCCTCGGCACGGGCTGATGCGTTTTGACAGATTTTAAATCTAAAGGTGTTTTTTCCGTGTTTTCAACAGGGTTTTAAGAGTTATTTTGACACTCACGCTCAGGCAAAGCCAGGCAAAGTATGCAGGCAAGCCAGGGAATGGTTCAAAAGCGATTATGAGTATGGGATTTGGAAGGCTTCGTTTGGGCCTTTCGGCTTCTTGCTTCAAGGATGACGGGACGTTGTAAGTACCCTCAGCTGGGGTTCTAGGCACTCCAATAGCCGGGTTATCCGACGGGCTAACTGCCCTTTGCCTGCAGGTGGGGAGGGGGAGGAATGCTAGCCAGGACGGAGTGTGATGATTCGACTGCGCATGTCCAAGCTTGACACCTGCAGTCGAAATAATAGAACGAAGAGATTCGCTGGCCCGAAACAGCGGGCACTAGCCTTGAAACCTTGAATCGAAACGGTCTTAGTCTTTGAGGTTTCGCCAGAGGGCAATTGTCGTCATGTTGTGCCTCATGAGCCAGCAGTGGAAGCCTCGGTACAAAGCAGCAACTGGCGTCCACAGCCTGCCTTTGGGTTTAGGGTTTTTTTCCCTCCTACTTAGCAAGGGTTTAGGGTTTGGGGTTAAGGGTTTAGTAAGCAACTTCGGTTCGACAATTAGTTCAACAAACTGCCGCTGAAGGATTGAGGGTTTACTGTGGTCCACAGTCGTCGACGACTGTCAAGGTATTTGATACACTCACAGAGGAAGGCGGCTCATTATTAAATCATGTCGGCACGGTGAACAGACGGAAATGTTACCGGTTTCAAAGTAGGAATCCGTCTTTACTCGCAATCCCTCTCGCGAAGAATGTCAAGAGGGAGCCTGCTAGGGGCAGGGGTGGTCCTGACAGAACGGCTCGAAAGCCCAATGGCTGGTTTAATATAGGGGCCTTAATAATTAGACTAGGGTTTTGGGGCCCATTACACTACAATCATAATGAGGAGCCCCCAAAACAGTATTGGCAATTATTTGGGACCTTACAGTATCTCACCAAATACAGAGCTGCCGGGCTGGCACATTCATTTCAGAGGAAGCTCGTCGGTAGGTTCGGCGGGAATCTTGCGTCATAGTGTGCTCCTAAAAGCTATTAAAGCTTAAAGTGTAGATTGCATAAACAGACGCCTTTTCTGTGGAACAACAAACACTTCACTAGGGTTTGAGAGAATTGACTGCAGGACTTACAAGGACCCCAACTTCCGGCAGGTTGCCAAAGAAAGGCCCAAGGAGGACGGTCAGAAGCGTGGAGATCACAGCACCTGCAGTCGAACCGAAAGGCCTAAACCAAGTCTTCTCGGTCAAGGCTACTCTACACTATAAGTACCCTAAACCCTGAACTTTCACTGAGGACGATGTGCAACTTGCAGTCTTGATGCTTGGGGCTTTCAGGGTTTAGGGCCAACTTAAGGCTTATTATAGTTGTCAAGATGTGACTTGCAAACTTCGGTGCCCAGACATTGGAAATCGATGGATATGTAGTATCCTCCAAACTATCGAAGTAGGTCAGTAGGTCCGCCAAAGTGCATTCTAAGGGCCTGGGTAATCAGAACATGGCTTTGGGGCAGATACTACTCATCGGCACTGTAAGGGGACATCAGGACTCACTATTCGGACCCCTTCCGTTTTTGCAGCTGGGCTCTTAGTGTCAGCCAGCAAGTCCGCGGACCTCCCTAAAACCCCGAACCCTGAATCCTACATCCGACGTTCAGAGAAACCCGGAAAAGCTCGGAGCCTTGACCCATCATGAAGGTGTGGCCAGCGCTGTGCATGCAGCAATGCCTGGTAGTCGCGGACAAGCTTTATTTAGGCTTTAGGGCTTTAGCCTTTAGGCTTTTAGGGTTGATCGTGTGGTGCTAGGCCAGGACCCTCCCTGTGCCCTCAAATAGGGGTATATGGCCCCAAATAATGGGTACTGAGTATTAGGGTCTAATAGAGGGTAGATGGAGGGTCTAGGGGGCTTCTTGTCCGACACTTTTGATCTGTCGTGTCGGTTCATCAGCCACTTGCCAACACATCCTCTTTCCCCGACCCGTATCTGAATTGCCTTGGCCCCTTTATCTCCAACGACATGTCCCGCGAACCTTGCACTCTTTCCCTATCGTAGCCTTGCGGGCGTGGTTCTAGTACTCTCAACCGTGCGAAGTCGGATGATTGGGTAATTTGGCCCTGCAATGACTGTAGCCTCAAACCCCCCAAGCCCGCGCAACCCGGCAAGTCAGAACCAGGTGGCAGCGCACGGATTACACCCACGTCGAGAGTGCCTGCAGTTCAAATCGGTTCACAATCAAGCAAAGGTTGAAATGATGGATGTTCGATTTTCTGATTTCTGCTCCCCTAGAGTCCCGATATAGTCAGAGCTATAATGTGACCCCCATGCCCTGTTTTGGGGTTGCGGGCTGGGGGCTCACCATCAAACTATCCTTTGCAAGGAGCGTCCAAGCCCCACGAGGGAAACTGACTTCTTGTGAGGGCTTGGAAATTTCGGCGGCGCAGGGTGAAGGTTCGGAGGCTTCAAAAAGTCGGGCTGGTGGGCCTGACCCCGTTTGCTCCCCAACTCCCAGTTGCTGCACGTTCCTTCCTGGGCGTGCCATCATCCGTATATGCGGTGTCCTGTTCGGAGGCTTCAGAAATCAGAGGGCCCACGATTTGTTCTGAAACTGCAAGTCAGGTTCTGAGAATCCCTTGGATCTGCATGCAAGACTGTTGCCTATGTATGCGGCCCAAACAGCGGCTCAGACGCGTTGCTAATATTGCCGGCTCTGAAGCCCTAGGGTCTATTGGGTACCAGGGGCTGTTTAGGAAAACGCAACCCTAAATCCGAAACCGTAGAAAATCCACATCAGGCCAGCCTGTGGCTATCAGCGTATAGAAAAGGAAGAGGAAGAAGAACTTGTGGTTGTGGTACCCGACACCTGAGATCACGAGGCAAGCCGCCAGCGATTGGTGCACTTTTTCGGGTTTGGAGATTCCAATACCCTGTATTCTGATATTATACGGTAATATACGATGATATGCTGACCCCTTCCCCCTAACATCAAAGCCCTCCTGGGGCCCCCCTAACAATTATGAAAGACTTGCCGGCCGGGCGATTTTGCAGTTTCAGACTCAGCAATTTGCACTAGAGAAAATTCTTTGGGGGCAGGGAGGATTGCACGAGTTTTAATGGGATACGTACTGTATCGAATACTACTGATACGACGAAACTGGAAGTCCAAGGAAAGGAGCTCGAGTTCTGAGATCCGGAATTTGACGTCTAGAATCCGGAATTCCCACAATCAAAAGTAATACAGAAGTACTTAGTTACTCCGACTGCTGAATGCTACTGCTGCGGCTGTGGCTATCCCCTGTAAATACTACTGATACTACGAACTGGAGGTCTGGGATCAGTGATTCCCCCGTGAATAGCCACACATTCCCTGCCTGCAGGTGGAAGACTTCCCAACTTCCAACCAGCCCTCCCAGCCCCCAGCCTTCCAATTCGCTAATTAAATCAACTAACTAATTAGGTAATGAGATAATTGATTACTTACCTAGTTAATTAATGCATATTTAGAGAGCAACAACAACGACAACGACGACGACGACAACAGCAGCAGCAGCAGCAGCAACAGCAACAACAACAACAACAGGCTACGACATAATATACTGCTATAGTACGACTTGGGGTCGACCTGGGCTTCATTCTTCATACAAGGCCTGAAGGGCTGGTTTCGGAGGCGGCTGGGAGGGTAAGCCATGTCAAGAGCAACCAAAGCATGTTGAATACAGTAAGTGGTCCGAAAACAATGCTTTACGACTGACTTCACCGTTGAATTCTGCTAAAATACCCTGGTTCTGTCTGGCCAAACACTGAACCTAGCTCGACTACGGAACCCTCGACGCTCGCTCAAGAATTTAGGGTTTAAGTTTCAGTGGCAGATTACGCGTCTAGCTGAAGGCTCAAGGCTTAGGATGTAGGGCCTATGAGGGCCCCTCTGGGCTAGTGTGAAACGTTTTTGTTGACGGGGCCCGCCCTGAACCCTGAAGCAGCGTCTTGATGAAAGTGGAATCTTGAGACAGAGGGTAACACCCTCTCTTTCGTACGAACCCTGTCAAGAAATCCCTTTGATAACTCCAGAAATCCGATCCGATAAAACCTCTTCAAGTTTGCATGAAACCCGGGACACTCATGTCCGAGCCACAGTTCGCCAACCAAGGGCAATAATGGTCCATCCGCAGAACATTGCGGCGCATCGCGCTGCAATAGTGCGCCTCGGTTGGAGCGGTATAAGCCTTTCCGAAACCGTAACAACTCGATGCCCCGGGACCCCAATCAGGGGAATTTGAAACAACAGGGGACACACGTAGCAGGACAAGTGGACGGCCAAGTCCCTGGCAGCGCAGTCAAAAGAAGGCCTCGCGAAATTTTCCCTCGCTCAACGAATCCTAAAGCTCCTGAAAGTTTGAGTCACTCTACCTGAAACCCTAAACCCCTAAACCATATAAACCCTAAGCCCTATACATTATAACTATAGAACAATATCCTCTCAACCCTCTTCGAGTTGTTAAGGCCCCTATATTACCTAACCCTAAACCCGTCAAACCCAAAGGCGTCCAAGGAGCTCGGTCTGGCTTGAACTTCCTCAGGGCCGAGCGCCAGGGGATTTAGCGCTTCTTCTCTGAAGGTTTGGGGGTTTAGAGGTTTAGGGCTTAGGGTAGTATAACTCTAACAAAGAACACCAAGGTAATCATTTAGGCTTCTACATTATTTGGAGTCTCAAAAAAATTGTACCAGGACCCCCTCCAAGGGCCTTTTAACAGAGCCCTTATGGCCCTGTAGTGGGTATTTGGGGTGTATTGGAGGATAATTGGGGGGGCTAGGTAGCTCTGCAAGGTTTTGGGTCTGTTGGGTTTAGAGCTTAACCCAGAGAGGCAAATACCCCTTAATTAAGGAATATGGCTTAAATTATATAGGGCTTCATATCTAGGTGCCTGGGTAGCCCCTTTATGATAAGGGTACCCTTTTTCCTACTGTTTGGTTTTATTTAATAAGGGGACCCTAAACTGGAAAGGGCAAAAGGGTACTACTCAGGAAGCTAGATATTATGATTTACGCTATATTCCTTAATTAAGGAATATGGCTTAAACTATGTAGGGCTTCATATTATGATTTAAGCTATACCTGGACCCCCAAAGTATGTAGAATAATAGCCTTTTAATAAGCATTGGGCTACTATTTTAGCTACTTTTGGCTTTTTAGGTATTCCTTAATTAAGGGGTATAGGGCTCTCTGGGAAGGCTTAAGGTTGCGAGGGGGATCTGCGAAATCTGCCCTCCCCATGAGAAGTTTCGGGCGTAATCTAGGGGCCTTAAGAATTAGAATAGGGTTTTGGGGCCCATTATACTTTAACAATAAAAAGAAAACCACCGAAATAGTACAGGTAATCATTTAATATTAAAGCTTCAAATCCAACATAGAGCTTGGCGAAAACTCAGACTACCAAAGCTGTTTCTCCGCTGTCGAGGCCGAGAAACATCTCCTTGTTGCAAAACCGTAGATCGCCCGTCTTCTTCTTGCCTCGGTCGCATGAGTCAATGAGGGTGTCGTACAGGGTTCGCGTATCGGAGTTAACGGTCACGAAAGGGTTCAGCGGGGTTCCATAGGTGTGTCCACGCGTTTAACAACGGTCAGTAAGAGCATCTCCATATCGCAGCCGGTCGAAACTTTATCATGGTTCAGAATTTGGCCAGGGCAAGACTACTTCTGTTCGCAAGCAGCAGGAGTTCCCTGACGTACCCATGAATCCGAACATGCTCATGCCTCGTGTACCAAGCGCTAGCCAAAGCAATGAGATACTTAGACTTAGGCTGTGTGGCTTCAGATGGTTGGAAAGGCGGTCAAACGACCCCATGCACATGTTGAGTTTCCTACTGAAGGCTTCAAGCCGTGTGGTGGTTTGGGATGGTGAGGCCACTGAGCGGAAGGCACGCCCCATCTAGCAAAGAATTGGAGGAGACTGTACTTCCGACCTCCTTAAAGCAAATGTATATACAAAGCCAGGGCCTGGTTGGTATCAAGGGAGGTTCGTGCGCTCTGGCAGTTAGGAGAACTGGATGGGCCACTAGGAAGCGAGGCACCGGTACTGAAGTAGCAGCTCTTTTGGGTTGGAGTTCCCGAGACACAGGGTTTCAAGTACAGGTCTCTGCTGCGATCGACAGGAACCTAGCGTAACTCGCATCTCTTTTGCACACCATGCATATTGGCGTGCTGTGGCTTTGGGTGCATCGCGGGGAACTTGTATGTAGAACACTGCCACATCCAAGACCAAGAGGCACACCGCGAAAGCATAAAGAATGTGCTGACAAGATAGACACCGATGTGCAACGCCCCTTCTGACGTGGTTCAACTTCTTCATCCCACCTACCGCAGGCCAAAATCAGTCCATGATAGGCAAGTGGCGCTCGTGCATGAAGACTATGCCACCTTCGCCTTCGAAGATAGGTCCTGGTTCTTGGCTTCAGGGCGTACTTGGAGGTTCAGGGGCAGTTATAAGTGGGGTTATAAGTTCCTTAATATGGGTTATAAGTATAGTTACCCCCTACTTATAACTACCCATGAACCTCCAAGCAGGGTATTATGACTTAGGGGTCTCGGTGTATAGTATAGGGTTTAAGATACGTGACTTCGAACGGCATGGTATAAGACTCTTGCAGGCTTTGCAGAGCGTTCCTCCTGGGGAGGCTTGGAAAGTTGCGGAAAAGTTTAAGTTTCGGCTGAATTTCGGGCTAGAGTGGCACGGCTTAGGATCCAAGATGTCCTGTTTAAAGGACGGGACTTAGGTGTTCAGGCTCCAGTGCATTTGTGCGTGCCAGACGGAACGGGGAAATCCAAGAACTGCTCTTTTCTGGGTTTCCGGCGGAAGGAAATGGCCCACAATAGAGGGCAATAGAAGAATGTCAGGCAGGGGGCCACGTGTCGGGCCCTGAAACCTAAAACCTGAACCGGGGTCTAGGAGTCTTTTTTTGGGGGCTCCGCGGCTTCAGTATTTAGGTTTAGGGCTGTAGAGCAGGGGTTTAGGGTTTAGGGTTCAGCGGCTGTAAAGCACTACGAACCACTGAGGCTCCAAACATGAAATCGAAACGCATGAGTTACAGTGCCTGAGCCCTAGAGCCTGAACCCTAAATCCTGAAACCTACCACATATTCCGTTCCAACAGAACTGAACCAGAATCACTTGGTGTTCCACCAAAACCACCAAACCTACACAAACAAGGGCTGGCAGCCCGTAAACACACTGCCGTGAAACAAGAGCCACCCCCAAAAGGAAACCCCACAGCCGAGGTCCCTTTTTGGGTACCCTAAATATTAGGTGCCGTACTATAATAAGGACCCAAAAAGGGACCCTCATTTTGACAACCACTCATCTGGAATCCCAGCCTTTTGCGGGGTTTAGACCTTGAGACTTTGATTTCGCTTTGGCGCCCACCTGAGATCTCGTAGCTTAGGAACTCCCCAACCAAGCACACCCATAAAGTGGCCCGAAAAGTCCGAAACGGCTCAATTGCATCCAAGACGCGACCGTTCTCCGACTTTTGCCAGTTGTCGGGAATGAAGCCCGGATCGATGGTGATCCCGCGCCTCGCAACGTGTCGCATTGCAATCCAGGGCTTCAGGGCCTAAGGCTTTAAGATCACACATTCGACCATGCACACCTACCAGGCGACTTCCAAAAACCAAAAGCACTTCTAATCCGCCTCAACACCCGCATGTCTGTGAATTGAAAGTTACAAGGGTCTCGGGCCCAGGAGTTTTTGATAGATTCATGAGGGCCAGCGACATCCCGTTCACCCTAAATCCCCCCTCTACAGTCCCCCACACTCTACCTAAACCCTAAACCCTAAACCCTAAACTCTAAACCCTACACGCAAAACCCGAACCCACAGCCGCGACAAGGAGCTCGTAGGACAGAACCGCCATGATGAAGGAAGAATGGAAGACAACGGAGCTGGTGCTACCTTATAGCTCAAGTTTAGGGTTTACAGTCCGGGGCTTTGGAGCCTTCGGCCCTAGGACTACACAAACCCTGCAGACCCAAACCGAAGGAGAACCCAAGCCTGCAAACAATGAGGGCGAAAGCCTAGATTATAGCAGATACTAGCCTAGATTATAGCAGATACTATAGCAGCCTTACAGTAACCTTACTTACGTCCTGTATGGGCGGCTGAACCGCTAAGCCATTTAATGTCATCTGGAATCGCCGTGCCGCTGCAGAAGGTTGCCATACTACATTACTGTACGGGCAGTCCAGGGTGCTGCGCATCTCTGTTAACGACATCCTTTCTCGGGTGGATTTGAGAAGCCGCTTGGGTTTCCGGATTTGGTGAGTTTGGTGCTTCAGCTTTTGAACTTTTTTGAAGCCTAAGGACGTGAAGCTGGAACATCCTTTGTAGCAGATGCCGGACTCTCTATCAATGATTTAGCATTGAACTCTCAAGCACTACAGGCATCCCACGAACCAAAGCCCTTTCTGACAGCGTGCTTCACATACAAAAACTAGAGACCCTAAACCCAATTGAATCCTAAACCTATGCAAAACAACAGGAACCCGAGGGCTCACGTCTTCTGAGCTGCTCAGAGGAAGGTGAGCTGCAGGCAGGTACGCCCAGCTAAACGACACATACCTCGGATTTGGGGTTCCAGCACTCACACTTGGATGGATTTGGGGTTTAGGGCTAAGGATTTGGGGTTAAGGGTTTAAGATTTTTCACAGCCGCTTAGCTGGATCAGGGCCTCTTGGGTTTGGAGTTTAGGGTATCAGGGAGTTCCGGCCGGTCCCCAGTATTCATGGCATATGCTCTTGAAAAACCCGAAAAGCACTGCCATTGTCACTAGTTGTCAGGGGGGGCCTGAACAGCATAAACACGTACGAAAATCAGGGGAGCCCAATTCTACTTCCTGGGTTTGGGCTTTGAAGGGCTTTGGCATTGCAACCACCGGAAAACCTAAATCCCCAGATGTTCCTTGCAGGCAGCCCAATACTTCCCCCAAATCTTAACACCCGACTTTGCCTTGTCTTTAGGATATTCATGATTCGCCGACGGCCTACGTCGCATTCCTGACTCTCACGAAGGATTCCTCGAAGGTGGCAGTTTTGGGTTTAGGGCTTCGGGTTTCGACTTAAAAGTTGGCGGACCGGGTGGGTTCACTCCCTGAACCTGGAACATAACACGTTTTGACGCCGACCACTGTGTTGAAAACACGGGGCTTATGTCATTTATGTCTTTATGCATGCATGGATGTGTGTGTGTGTGCGTGTATGCATGCACGTACGTGTATGTATGCACATGCATGTTCCTGAAGCTCTTTTCTTCCCTCTCATTAACTACCCCGTAGAACTTGGAACTTCTCAGATTTTCTGGCAATGCAAAACCATGTATTGCTACTTGAAATCCAAACCTCCGCCACACATGAATGGTTCTTCAAATTTAGGTGTGCCGTACTAGAAACCCAGATAATGCGAGTCTTGTTATTTCAGGTGTGTACAAGGCCTAAACCCCAACACCCTGAACACACAACCCAGAATCCTTAAACGAAAACAAAAGCACCAACTCACCAAGCCCTCCCCCCCTCCAACTTTAACCAAACGCCCTCGTAAACTCCAACCGTAACCTGTGAAGCCCAGCTGCAGTGTTCCCATGATCAGCCCAACAGCGATCAGCGGCGCGGATTCGGCCAAAGGGCGCTCCTGAGAGTCTTGGTCGTCTTAGGTTCCTTTCAGGGCTTATCTAAAGGATGTTACAGGACGTTCCAAGATCTACAGGGAGTATGGGGTTTGAGAACTCTACCTTAACCCGGAATAACCTACCTTTTTCAGGACTTATATAGGGAAATCAGAATAAGGAACCCTAAAAAGGTAGGCTATCCGGGGTTAAGGTGCCCCTTTCATAATCACAAGTTGCGCAAAACAGCTTTTTGTCGCTGAGAGATCCCTGGAGCTGGGCTAAAGGCCGAGCGTGTACCTGAACCCTCAGAAAGACGGGTTTGCGGCCGCTCCTTATTACGACTTCCCTATAACTTGTACGTATATGTCCTTGAAGAATTGTTGGTTTTGGGTCTCCTGTGTTGTTTCTTTTGCTTTTTCCTTAAGCAGTAGGTGCTTGCGCTAAAAGTCCATAAGCGGTCGAGATCAGAAGGTTCGAGGGGATTTAAGGGTTTAGGAGTCTCAAGCACAAGATAGTATAGGGGACCATGTAATAATTGGAATAGCATTCTGGGGTATATCACACTAGAACTATAATAATAATAATAATAAGGTGGCTATTGAGGCCTCTATATTAGACCCCAGTGTGGTGGGACCTCTTTTGTTGCTCATGCTCGGCACAGCCACGCAAGGACGCATCGATGCGCGTGTCCAAGCGTCATGTCTTCAACCTTGCTCACATTCCGAGCTGCCAGTGTGCAAACACCACAACAAGTAGAAACCAGGTTATGGCCTGAGACGATGACAAAACAAGGGCAGAAACAGCTCAGTAGGAATGTGGATGCACTTCAAGATACCGCACAAGTCTACCAGTCTTGCTTCCTGTCCCTGTCCACGGCCAGTACCACCAAAACAAGTGCCTTTAGAGTGCCAACACCTAGTCGCCGTCGAGGGCTCTGAAACTCGGCTAAGATCCTGCCGACCCTATATATGTATGGTAATATGTGTCGTAGATACACATATATATATGTATATATATATTTATATAGGGTGACAGTTCGGATATCTGTAGTCGTCCTTGTCCAAAGGAAGGCCGGGGGATGTAATCGGCAGTCCGTGCTTTCGGAGCTACAGACCGCAATCACTGCTTCACCATGGCCGCATTCCAGGAGGTCCCAGACTTCCAGGTAAGATGGGCCGAGGAATGATCACATTCCTGGGCAGAAAGGCTTTGTCTGAAAGGTTTCCTGTAAGGGATCCTCTAGGGGTGTATGAAGGTTTAGGAGATTCGGTTCGGGGTCCTAAGGTTTAGTATTCCTAGGCGGTTGGTGGTTCTTGGAGGACGTTGTAAAGACTGTAACGAAATTTTGGTCTGAAGACTGGTGATATCTCTTCCTGCAGTTAGCGCAATGGATTCCCTGGCAGTTTCAGGAATTCCGAATTTAGGGATTCGGCCTTTCTTTGGTTAGTTCAATGTCGTGTCCTTCATGAGGTTGTTTCTTCTTGTGGCTTGCGGGGAGTCTTGGTCTACGTAGCACTCCGGGCTTTCAGGAGGTCAAGGAGTTTTGCACGCCCTTCTTTATAAGGGTTTAGAGTGTAGCGTTTAGGGTTTATTACACAGAAATAGTAAACAATGTCTTCAAGAGCGGCCGAGAGTCGGGTAAGGGGCACTCGCGCTCACATTTCTGGCAGGTGGCATGGCTCCCCGCCGTGCGCCGGCCAAGGTCTTGGAGTTGGACATTGCTCGCTGCACCGCCTCCAGTAGTAGCAATTTGTAGTAATTTGTCATAAGACTGGTTAGCATAAGAACGTATTGAGAAGACAGTAATGCTACTGATGCCATGCAAGACTAACTGCGAGAATGGCAACAATAATGAAACTAGCCGTAACAACAGTGGTCATAGCAGTGAGAACTAGCAACCATAGAAACTTAAAACTAGGGAGTAAGCAATGATACTACCGCTATTCGTTTCGATAAAAACACCACGATTAGCACTAGTAGTCAGTCGTAGTCCGCTTGGCAATAGCTGCAATAGTAGCAATAGTCGCAACAACAATAAAACATAGTTCCAGCTGCAACAATAGGCATACCCGTACTGATACTGATCAGGATAATACAAATACGGTACCAATATTAATCGTAGTGAGAATAAGAGTAATAAGAAGAAGAATCGTACCAGCGCTCGCGAATAAACCTGTCACAAACCCTAAAGCCTACAAAGCCTAAGGAGAGCAGCCTGCCTCAGCCCGAAGCTCCGCTGTCTCGGTGAGGTCCGGAGGCATGGTCTGGTCGAGGCTAAGCCTTGCGATATCTAGTTTATAGTTGTCGGCCTTAAACTTATTGATTTAGGAACCCCGTTACGGGCAAAGTCTCCGAGAGAGGTATGTGCACCCTGAGGGTTGCCCCGGAGCGAAAGAATAACATTGTCAGAACAACAACTCGAAAGAACCGAAACGAGGTTGAAGCTTGGGAGAACCCCTTTTGAGCTGCTAAAACCCCTCTAAGCCCTAAACCCTAAACCTCAATTTCAGAACTTAGCAGCCCAAGGAGGAACTGGGCGTGAAGGAGTGCGTGGCAAAGCTGCGGATGCTCCAAGAGAACAGCACGGGCCCGCTCGGGCGAAGCTTTGGCTAACTCCTGCTTTGGGGTTTAGGGTTAGGGCTTAGCGCTAGCTCAGGGATTTGGTGGAGCCAGTTTCTTGAAGGGTGGGGTTTGCGGGGGTTCAGGAGTGTAGGCTTGTGGGGTGGGGTTTTCTCCTGCATGGTTCCAAGGCACAGCTGCAGATGTGCCTGTGGCATTGAGGCCACAGTCTGCACAATGTCAGTGTGTGCTGCGACTGATGCCATGATGGTGTCAGCTGGCACCTTAGTGTTCCGATTGAAGGAGAAGTACCGGAATATACCGAATATATAAAAGTAAGCCCATACCCACACCGCCTTCATCCATGCTTATACGAATTATAGGCTTATCGGGGTCCCCTTGCTCCCCAAAATCGCATTAAAGGCTGGCACGTTCGGATCTTCAAGTGCGGCTGCTGCCGCGGCGGCTGGATCCACTGTGCTTGGAGTGACCACACCGCTGCCTGCTGTTGTACCTGGGTTCCGAAGTAGAAGTGTCCCTCTCAGGAAACCACATCACCAAAAAAGATCCGCAACAAGAAAGGGACACATCCCCAAACCAACCCCCGAACCCCTAAATAGTACCCAAATATATACATATATATATATATATATCCCTTACAGATCTCTTAAAGGAACCCTAAACCCTACCCTAAAACTCCCTAAAACAAGTACTCCAAAGCCCAGGTACCCGATGTTTTGATGGGTGCAGGTGGCGCTTGAGGCTGGCGAGGTCGGCTCGGTGCCTCGGGTCCCACCAGAGCCAAGGTGCCACTACCAGCCTTTGCAGCGGCACGTGCCTGGGTTCTTGTTAGGGAAGGTAACTTAAGTTACCCAAATAGGGATCTACATATTACGGTTTCGTGATTATGGTAACTTAAATTAACCCTAAACCCTAAGGAACCCTATCATAGGACCCTTTAAAGGTAACTTAAACTAAATCCCTGAACAAGAACCCAGGTGCAGGGGCACCACCGCGTGACTGGTCGTTGTCGGCAAGGTCTAGTCGTAGCAACCTGGGGGTTTCCGAAAATAGGGGACCCTTAAGGGTTTAGGGTTTAGGGGTTTAGGGGTTTAGGGGTTTAGGGGTTTAGGGATTTAGGGTTTAGGGTTTAGGGGTTTAGGGTTTAGGGGTTTAGGGGTTTAGGGTTTAGGGACCCTGATCTAGCACCCTAAACAGTAGAACCCTTATTGTAAGGAGCCCAAATATAAGGTACCCCTCATAAAAGGAAACCCCCACCTTCCATTGCATTCCTTCTCACTGAGGATCTTTAGGGCCGTGATGGCTGTATCTGGGTCCGCGAAGTCGCAGAAGCCGTAGCCTTTGGGCTGCAAGGTCTCTTTGTCAAAGACCATGCGAAAGGACTCGACCTTCCCACCCTGGGACAAATGCCCACGAACATCATCTTCCGTGGCATCATATGGGATGTTTCCCACAAAGACGGTGGAAGTCTTACCAGGTTCTCCTCCTTTTGACACCCCTCTTGCAGGCATTCCACGAGCCAGCTCATTATCTGCAAGATCCAGTCGAAGTAGTCTCCCATGGCATTCTCTTTCGCTGAGGACTTTGATTGCAGCGACAGCCGTCTCAGGATCTGCGAAATCGCAGAATCCGTAGCCCTTTGGCTGCATCGTTTCCTTGTCGAACACCATGCGGAAGGACTCCACTTTGCCACCCTGGTTCAAGTGAGCACGCACATCATCTTCGCTGGCGTCGTAAGGAATGTTTCCGACGAACACCGTGGCCGTCTTTCTTCCGGGAACCAGCGCCATCGCAATTTGTGCTGGAACCCCTGAATCTTGCCTACCTTGTCCGAGACGGGCTAGGCTGACAATGCTCCGCGAAATCGCAGTAGTAGTGGTGCGTACTGGGACGATTCCTTTTCTGCCTGGGTTTAAGCTCTCTCACGATTCAGGCACAATGTGGCTGCGGTTTTGGAGTTTTTTAGCTTGTGGTTCGCCCCCCTGCCCCCCCAGCATCACAAGATTTCTCAGGATATGTCGCAAGACTGCAATGCAAATCTCACAGAAACAAGAGCACTGCTGCGATGTTTTGATGGCTGCAAGCGGTGCATCAGGCTGGCGTTCAGGTGCTCGGGTCATACCAAAGCCGGCCAAGTCCAATCGGAGCAACCTTCCATGGCATTCTCTTTCGCTGAGGACTTTGATTGCAGCGACAGCCGTCTCAGAATCTGCGAAACCGCAGAATCCGTAGCCCTTTGGCTGCATCGTTTCCTTGTCGAACACCATGCGGAAGGACTCCACTTTGCCACCCTGATTTAAGTGAGCACGCACATCATCTTCGCTGGCTGCGTCCACGTTCTCCGCCTTTTGACACCCCTCTTGCGGGCATTCCACGATCTGCAAGGTCCAGTCGAAGTAATCTCCCACGGTATTCTCTTTCGCTGAGGACTTTGATAGCAGCGACAGCCGTCTCTGGATCTGCAAAATCGCAATATCCGTAGCCCCTTGGCTGCATCGTTTCCTTGTCGAACACTATGTGAAAGGACTCGACCTTCCCACCCTGGGACAAATGCCCACGAACATCATCTTCCGTGGCATCATACGGGATGTTTCCCACAAAGACGGTGGACTTCTTGCCAGGTTCTCCGCCTTTTGGCACCCCTCTTGCAGGCATTCCACGATCTGCAAGGTCCAGTCGAAGTAATCTCCCACAGTATTCTCTTTCGCTGAGGACTTTGATAGCAGCGACAGCTGTCTCAGGATCTGCGAAATCGCAGAATCCGTACCCCCTTGACTGCATCGATTCCTTGTCGAACACCATGCGAAAGGACCGGACCTTCCCACCCTGGGACAAATGCCCACGAACATCATCTTCCGTGGCATCATATGGGATGTTTCCCACAAAGACGGTGGACTTCTTTCCAGGTGCTCCGCCTGTTGACACCCCTCTTGCAGACATTCCGCCCAAACTGTGTGCAAGATGCAGTCGCAGTAACCTGCCATGAAACTCTCTATTCCCGAGGACTTCGATTGCAGCAAGAGCTGTTTCAAGGCCTGAGAAATTACAAAAGCCATAGCCTTTGGGCTGCATCGTTTCACTTTCGAACATCATACGGAAGGACTCCACTTTGACAAGCTGGGATAAGTGCGCCTGCACATCAGCTTCTGTCACATCGTACGGAATGTTTCCGACGAACACCGCCGTCGTCTTGCTTGGTCCAGGAACTAGCGCCGTCGCCATTCGCAATAGGCGCTTTGAATACTCTGCGTATTCCCTGCGTTTTTGCACTGGGCTAGAGTTGGAGTACAGTTGCTCCATGATGTCGCAGTCAGGAACTGTGTGTACGTTTCTCTTGTCATCTACGATCTCGCACTTGAGGCAGAGTAGCGGCAGTTGAACTGGGGGTGTAGGGTTGGGGAGGGACTCCTGCCCATGATGCCGTTCTCTCTTCATTAAGAGATTTCGCCTGGCATTAGGCAGGGATATAAACCTCAAGCAAAGGAACCTCGACGGCCCAGCAGCGATTTCCCCAAGTCCAACTCCAAATCGGCACATGCACCCATGTAGAATGTAAAAGCTTGAATAATTCGCAATACGACTCGTTAGGGCTCCTCCACTGAACCCTCCAACCACTTTTTGAACCGTTTGGGGCCCTAATTACTAAATCTGAAGCGTCGATGTGAAATCCCTCAAGCCTGAAAGGAGCAGAGTGCTGAAACCCAAGGCCAAGCGCTGCTTCCTTCAGCTCGATCATGTAAGCTAAGTTAGCCCGGGGTTCCAGTAACCTAAATAACCCAAAGGGTCCGAAGGACCCAAGAGTTAGGTACTTGGGTTTCGGATTGTAGTTATGTAGGCTACTAATTGGGAGAGTATATGATTATTGGGTACTTGGACCCTTAGGGTAAAATAGGTTACTAACCGTATAAAATGCAATCCAGTAGTCCAATTTTTTATGTAACTGAATCCCTGGGTTACTTGACCCGAATCCCCAAAACCTACGCCCCTACGAGTGTTAGTACAAGGACATCGGCGCAAGGAACAACAAAAATGTATGCTGGGACTTTATAGACCCCGTCAAAGGAACCTTTGAAGGAAACCATTAAGGGCTCGGAGGAGATCCCCTCAACCATGAAGCATGCCTGCATCAAGTTCACCACACGACTTCCGGCGAGCCATCTGCCAGCAGTCCGACACCAAATGTCGAGAACCTGGGTTTGCAACAACTAGTTTTTTCGCTTGGGTTTCGAGTCTCTTTACGGCTACGGAAGGCCTCGCAGTCTTACAATGCTTTAGGACCTAGAGTTTGGGGGTCTAGGATTGCGGGTCGGGCTTTGTGTTTATCGTTTGGGGTTCATAGCTCGGCTGTTCGGAGAGGGGCGGAACATGGTAGGGACCACGCTATGAAGACTGCGGATAAAAACAACGGAAGGGAAAAATAATTGAAAGACAAGTCCTTCACAAGCACACTTTTCGGCCTCAATAACGGGACAGCAATCTGAAAACGAAAGGACGGAGCGTACTAAGGGGACCTCGAAGTGGGTAGCAAAGCGGGACGGTCAGTGCGGGGACTCTTGGTCTAGGATGTGCCCTAGGCCCCATAGTAGTTCAAGAAACTACTACTATGGGGCCTATGGGTGATGCAGCAGTCTTCGCGGCTTTTTGTTCCCCAGCCTCGGTGTGGGGTTGTTAGATTTTAAAGTCAGCTATTAGTCCTCGCCCGCAGAGACTACCTCCTGGAGTGCCCAACCCCACAGACTACCGTGAGACTCCCTGGAGTGCCCAATCCCAACAGACTACCGTGAGACTCCCTGGAGTGCCCAATCCCAACAGACTACCGTGAGACTCCCTGGAGTGCCCAATCCCAACAGACTACCGTGAAACTCCCTTGCCCAACCCCACAGACTACCGTGAGACTCCCTGGAGTGCCCAACCCCACAGACTACCGTGAGACTCCCTGGAGTGCCCAATCCCAACAGACTACCGTGAGACTCCCTTGCCCAACCCCACAGACTACCGTGAGACTCCCTGGAGTGCCCAACCCCACAGACTACCGCGAGACTCCCTGGAGTGCCCAACCCCACAGACTACCATGAGACTACCTGGTAGGGTAGGGATGTTCGAAGTAAAATAATTTAGGGCTTAGGCTGAGGATCGTTAGAGGTAATACGGTAAGCATCCCTCGAATAATGCTCAAATGATACACTCAGCAAATGAATCGGAGTCCGATAAGCACCCTCCAAAGCCTGGTTCAGATCCTACCCTATACGACTATCGGAATTATTGCGTGGAATCTTCATGAATCTTCTACAACAGATGTTTCTGCTGCGTTGCCTAAGGTTACATAGTCTTTTCAGCTTTACCATTACCCGGAAGCATGCGCAAACTCTTACAAAACCTTCAGAAAGGATATCTGAAGCATGAATTCTTGCATCTCCACAGTCTCTAGGCAGACGTGGCAGTTTGGGGCATTGAACAAAGCCCCGAAACCCTACGGTAAACCCTCAGAAGTTTGAGGGTTTCGGGGCGAGGATGTCGGAAAAAGGCTTTCAGGGTTGAGGGTTTAGGGGTTTAGGGTTTAGGGGTTTAGGGTTTCAACAAGGTGTCAAGCCGTTTCTCAGTCTCTGTAAGACTCTATAAGAAAACGTCCTTTGCAGGTTACAGGGACTTCTTGGAGGCCTGGCAATGTCTCATTGGGCAAAGGTAGCACTAGCGGCCGCGCCTAAACCCTAAACCCCCAGTTATACCGCTGGATCCCTAAATCTTAACTACAAAAACCCTCAAGCCCACAACAAAGAAGCTTGCAGCGCGCGCCGGTCATCTGAGGCCGAAGCCGTGGCGACGAACTTGTCCAAGTTATGCTCAAACCGCTCCTGAGCTCCGGTACGCAAGACTGGGTCGGTGCTGGTGGTGTTGCTGCTGCTGCTGATGGTGGTAATGGTGGGAGGCCGCGGTACTGCTGCTGCTGCGGCTGCTGCTGTTGTTCTTGTCCTTCTTGTCGACATCGTCGTGGTGGTGGTGGTGGTGGTGGTGGTAACAAGCGCATATCAAGGTCACCACCCAGTCCGCCAGGCCGTGCATCCTGCATGCCGTGCGCCCAACGAATCTGCGGACTGAGTGCATAGCTCATGGTAGCATTATACGTGCAGATATAGACATATGGGACGTCCTGACCCTGTGACTTCCCATTATAACCTACCTACTGAGCACCCTCTGCCTCCAAGTGCGCCCGCGGACAACAAACCCACAAATGGCCATTACGATGCTCCAGAATAAAGCTCTCAAATCCCGAAAGTGCAACTAGAAAATCTGACCGAAGCGCTGCGAGTCGAGTTCAAAAACTCTCATGACCCATTCTTGATGAAGATAGGAAAAGCCTTCCATTCGAGCGGCCACTGTCGGAGGTCGCCGTGCCACAAGGGCTTCTAAGGAGTCTTTGGTGGAAGGGCCATTAGCCTGGAACGCCTGGGCTCAGTCGTGATGGGGGCGGTTGACCAGAAGTTCTACACTCTACCACTAGCCCAAAACCAAAGAAACCCTCAACATCATAGACCCCTGCCAAAACCCCTTGCACCCTAAAGAACGTGACCGAGAGGTGAGCGGCCTGCCGCGCCCTCAACACGAGCAAGGACGAGAAACGCCGGTGTTCTACTTCCGTGGTGCCATAGAAAAACATAGACAGATTGGGGTTTCGACGTATACTTACAGTATACAGTATACTTGTAATAAGGACTATGTTGGGAATGCTAATTATTCCGGCCCCACCGTTGCCACATTTACCCCTACATGTTGTATGAGTAAGCTACATATTTGCCCATAGCATACCCCAAAACACCATTCTGCTTGTTGGTTGTTTATACCCACAGGCCCCATAGTAGTTCCTTTTTGGGATTACCTTAAAGAATTCTAGAGCCCCCCAAAAGGAACTGCTATGGGGCCTAAGGGTAGAAGGGCCATCAACTTTCCGGGCCCGAAACCACACATCATGCTCTTGCTCCCTTAAACCCACTTAAGCCCTAAACCCGAAGCAAAGGCGAGATCCTGCTGAGTAATATAGGAGCCTTATGAATTCGATTAGGGTTTTGGGGCTCATTATACTACAACTATAATAAGGAGCCCCCCCCCCCCAAAAAAAAAATGTGTAGGTAGTTATTAAGGCCCCTATAGTAACCTACATCTCCTGCATCCCCGGAGGAAAGTCAGAGTCAAGTCGCCTTCCACTTGTTCTGGACTCCGACCTTGGCTACGGCGTTTTTGGTTGTTTAAAAGGCTCCTTCTCTCCATGGCATTTATTGCCTGGGATCTAAAGAGAGGATCTGAAACGTAAAACTGGATTTTGGGTTCTGTCTGCCATTGTACCGGTAACCAACTAGCTATATACTTATTATTCAAGCACTCATACGACCCAATAAAGACCTGTGAAAACCCTGAAAGTAAGACCCCCAAAAGTCTCTGTACACTCCTGCGAAATCAAGGGCCGGTTAGAATACAAAAGTGATACAAACGTTCGCATGATAAGCACTTACTCTTACCTGCTAGAGCACTCAAAAAACTCGCGGCCCAGATTGATCAAGACCCCACCATTAACGATAAATAGCAGGGTCCGCGCTTTTCCTGAAACTCTCATCCGACCCAGGCCCTCAACCCTAGAAGCCTAAGCCCTAAACCCCTGAACCCGAAACCCCTCTCTCTCTCTCTCTCGCGTGCTCAGAGGGAACCCGAAACCCCTAAACACCTAAACTTGCACCTAAACTAAACCTTAAATCGAAGTTCAGCTCAAAAATTCGTCTACAGCCAGGTCTGGCTTCTTGGGAGGTTACTTGGAGGCTTGAGGGTTGGAGTTGTCGTGGCTGGGGTTTCAGGGTGTCGGATTTTTCAGGTTTCATGCCCAGCTCCAAAACCCCTTAATTACGGAATTTACCTTAAATTATAATAGGGATCCCGAATATGATTTAAGGCATATTCCTTATTTAAGGGGTTTGGAGTCTCTGGGTGATTGTCTAGGCTATGACCCACTTGTCCAACATCCTGGGGAACTAACGGTTAACCTTTGGGAGTGCATTGGGATTAGAAAGCGATCCTGGCACCCCAAACGGGCCAAAGGTTACCTACTCTAGTACTAGGCCCGTAACTAAACCCTATAAGAACCCTTCCAGTAGCCCCGTTATGGCGCCCTGAAAGAGGAACCCTTTAGGTACCCTGATAAAGGAACCCTTTAGGTGCCCTTTTAGTAACCCCTTCTGGTACCCTTAAAGGAACCTTAAAGGAACCGTTTAGGTACCCTTCTAGTAACCCCTTATGGTACCCTTAAAGGAACCCTTTAGGTAAGGGGGAGTTTGGCGTACTAAGCCCAGGGCCTCATGCTTGCCGAGCGTCTTTCAGCTGCTGACACACGGAGGCCAGTCTTTCTTTCACCTCCTCCTCGGCACAATCCAAGGATAAAAGGAGGCACCCTTAATAAGGACCCCTACATATCTAACCTTAATGTAGCTATTATATACCCATTATATGTCCCGTTATAGGGCGTTATAGGGTAGGGATCCCCATCAAGGGTCCCTCCTTCTCGGGCCGTTGACACAAGGCTGCTGCCGAAACTATCGGGCCCCCATAGTGAGCCCTTTCAGCATTACCTTGGATTCGGCCCCAAACCCTCACCGAAACAAACAAAGGGACTCCAAACCGGCTTTTAGGGTGTAGGGCTTAGGGCTTGGAGTTTAGGGATGTTTAGGGTTTGGGGTTTTGGGTTCCTCCATGTTACATCTTCTGCCTTTATCCTCGAATCTCTAAACCGCCCGCTCTCTCGCCTGGCTTGCGAGCCCTATCTCGCTCTCTGCATATGGGTAGTTCTCTAAAGTAGGAACCCAAAAGCGGGCGGCACCCTGGTGAAGAGTAGATCCTAATTTAGGCAGCTACCCATATCTCTCTTCTTCTCCCAGGCAGAAGGGGCAAATCTCTCTGTCAAGTACTCTATCGCCCGGGCTCTCTTCTTCTTACCAGCGACGGGGCGCTGTCCAATCCTATCAGGCCAGCCAGCGGTGCTCCGCATGTCGTTTCTTAGAAGTTGGAGAACCTCTTTCGGGCGTCATCCTTCGTAGCCCTATACCCTAAACCCTAAGCCCTAAACCCCAGACCAAGCAAACCCGGAACGGAAGAGCACCCCTTCTCACCAGGAGCTCTCCTTGTGAGTTTCAGGTCCCGGGGAGGGGTGTCGTTAAGCCAGGGCTTGGGCTTGCGCCTTGAAGTCTTCAGGAGTTATCCGCCACGACTGTTCATAAACTCCCAAACACCGTGCTACAAGTAGGGGTGCCTCATCATTCGGTCGACAAATAATGTGCATTTTAATGGGAGAAAATGATTACCGGCTCCTTGAACCCTCCAGATAGACTCTAACTTCATCCGTGCACCCACTACCCGAAACCCCTGAACTACACACCCCGTAAGGCCCAAACTCCTAGAGCCGACGATGTCGGAGCCTTTACATGTCTCTACTTCGGGTTTAGGGTTTTAGGCTCTGCCTTCATATAGGGTAGGGTTTATATTACTGGTATCCCCATGATAAAACCCAGTATACACACTCACCAATATTCAAAAGGAGGCCTATCTACACTCACCAAAACGGTAATGTAAACCCTACTTCATATACTCATATATGGAACTCGATGGGAGGATTATGACGGTTTCGTTTAGACCACAGCATTGGAGACAACCAACCCTAAACCCTAAACCCCCTTTAGGGTTTAAGGTTTAGGGCTTAGGGGCCTCTTGAAGTCTCCCCCCTAAACCCTTTTTTGCAGCGGGCTTGGGCAGAGGGAGCCCCCTAAACCCTAAACCCCTAAACCCTATGAAAACCTGGAGGGTCCCAAGCGTCTCCATTCGGCAGGACGGCTTGCATCCACGTGACCGCGAGGTCCTGGAAGACTCGCATAGATTTCTCAAGGGAGGGTTTAGGGTTCAGGCTTTAGGGTTGAGGGTTCTGGATTTTGGGTTTAGGGTGTATAGGGGTTAGGGATTTGGATTTTGTATGACCTGGGTATCCTGTAGGTTATGGGCTTGGTTTGAAAAGACTGCATTTCCCAAAAGAAAAATAGCCTCAAAGACACGCTTTCTCTGCACCGCGGACCAACACATGTAGAACCCTGCTCGTACTTCTGCAAGAACCCTGACAGGAACCTCCTCAAATGAACCCTTTTTGGGTAGTTCTCTAAATTGGGATCCCGTTTTAAGGTCCCCAAAATACCACGGCACCCAAAAAGAAAGCATCCTCAAAGGTGCCCTAATTTAGAGAACTAGCTGTATAGGAAACAGAAACAACGGTCCTGCTCGCAGGGCACCTAAGAGCTGAAAGCCACGGAGCTTCGGTGCAGGGAAGACGCTGCAAATTTTAAACTTCGGTGTATTTTCGGACTAGGAGTGTTCTGGACTGGAAGCCAGGTAGACCATGAACCCCTAAACACAAGCCAGAAATGCCTAGACCCAAATCCTAAATCCCATGAAAGGTGCTTGAATCAGGCGATCTGAAACGCTGCGTTGCATCCATCACTTGATCGTCAAGGCTGCGGGGCCGGTTTAGGGTTTAGGGTTTAGGGATTAGGGTTTAGCAAGCACCAAACCAATGGTCGAATATAGGTGCCTCAATATTCAGAATAAGCTTTTCGGGCCCATTATACTATAACTATAATAAGGACCCCCCCCAAAAAAATAGTACAGGTAATTATTAAGGATAACATAAGCCTGAATCACTAGAATTGGAGCTTCTGGAGGTGTCCATACTATGACTATCCATGGTCCAATAGCTGGCGGTTATATGATCTTGCCAGCTATTCGGGCCTCTACATGAGAGCCTTGAGTGCTGAGGGTTTAAGATTTGCTCACAGGTTTTTGGGTTCAAGACTGCCTGAAGCGAGTAAACCTTGTCAGTCCCGTGACCTAGAATGGGCCACGTTATATGTATACATATATATATACATATGTATACCTATATATGTATATATGCGCAGATGATTCACACGGAAGACAAGCATGCACATACACCTACATGTGCTGAAAAGGCATAGAAAGAGAGAGAGAGAGAGAGCGAGAGAGAGAGAGAGAGACGGAGACAGAGACGGAGAGAGGATCGAAGAGAGCGCCTAGTTCCCGAGCTACGGAATACTGTATACAATGCAAATGTGGTCTCAACCCCCCTCCGGTTCCAGCTGATAACTAATCGGTCAACATGACGTTTCGGATGTCTAAGCCTACTAGACCTACTTAGCGACTACTACTACTCATTCTGTAGAAGAAGCACCCTTCTCTGATCGAGAGCCCTCAAGGCTGTGGACATCAAAGTCCAATCCTGCATGCATGGAATCATATTGTGATCAAGATCAAGCGCAGGTGCCCGAAGAACTATACGAGAAGTGAAATGCTTCAATCCTTGGGCACTATAATGCCATAGACCCTAATGTAGGGTAATTAGAATAGGGTTTGCGGGGGGTTCCTTTTTATAAGCATAATATACCCCAAAACCCTATGCTAATTATTAAGGCCCCTAGTTTAAACCCTCAGGTTTAGGAACCCCTGAAAGGGTTTGAGCCCCCAAACCCACACACATGCGGAGTTTGGGTTAAGGTTCAAGGTTTTAGGGCTTCGGACTGCAGGGTTTTATTAGGGGTTAGGGTAGGGCTGGAGGTGCAAGGATGGTTTAGGGTTGCTTTGAGGGACTAGGGTTTAGTCCTAAGCCCCACATTTTGGAACGTCTGTCGACCAAGCACACAGCCCATGAGGTCGCCTTCCTTCATCAGCATAGCGAGTTTGACCAAACAAGGAACCGAATCGGATGATCTGAAGACATGACTGAGAGCACTTAGAGGCCCAGGGGACTTAGTAAATATGTAGAGTTAAAACCCTAAATGGAGCTACCCCAATTATATCTTTTAAACCCTACTTACAACCGACATACTAAATCCCGTGGACCTCCAGCCGGGCAGGGTGGAACAGTAGGGCTTATGATCAGCCACATCTCGATGCTATGACGGCAAAACGCCCCTAAGGCCTCCCCTTTAAGCGCTGCTTCCGGTGCACTTCCCCAACAGAATTCACACAAATGCTGCAACATCCTGCCATCCTGCCGGGCCTCGCGCTCTCTGCAAAGCACAGAACCGACAAAACATATTCAAGCTCCAACCACAGGATCTGGAATTCTTCGCCAGAAACAGTCGTCTTTGTGGCCTTTGAAGCCCAGAAATGCAACAGCCTATTCCAGTCAGTGGGAACGTTGCAAGACACCCCAAATGTAATGTAGTCCAATCCAAACATTGGTCACAAAAGAAACAAACTAGCATGTCATTCATCCACCACGGCTTTGGACAGCCCGATTATGCGATTGGAGCAGTACTTGAAATCAAGATTGTGCAATGAAGCTTTCGCAGCTGACACATCTCCAGGCTTGTAATTGTCCAACGCATTCAGATAGGTTGGATACTATGTTGTCTAGAACTACTATTCAATCAAGGTACTACAGTTGTGGTAAATACGACTGTAGCTACACCTGCTGATGTTGACAACGGATACAATTAGCATTTCTTGGTATATAGGTCCACGTTGGAGCCCGGATGCTTCAGAAACAAGTGAAGTCTTGCTCGTTGAGCTGCTTGTTGAACGTATCCTAAGACAAGCAAGTGCTGCTCTAAAACGATGGTCCAAGGGTCCTGGTCCTTAAAACCCTCAATACTACAAACCTACATCTGTCAAAACCTGAATCCCTTTTTAAGCACGGACTTGGAGTGTTTGCCGGCAGCGAAGCTCTAGGGCAGAGCCTTCCTCAGTCACCTGAATCCCTGAACCCTGAGCCCCTCAGCCTGACATTCCGAAACCCTTCAGACCCTCACTTAGAATACCTCTTATACTACCCCCTGCAGTATCGGAATAACCTAAACGCTTGACTTGGCCCCGCCGCGGATGTGCCAAGCTGAATGTTTGTCAGGATGCATCCAGAGAGACCAGCATCCCATGGGGTCTGTGGGCTTTATTCCGATACGAAACAAGGACCATAATGATTAGAAGACAGTTTGCTGCAGGGCTCTAGAAGGGTTCTACTATATAGGGGCATAAGCGATCCAGGGTCTCTAGGTTTCCGCGTGGGGTTGTAAGCTGTGTTAGCGTCCTGATATAGGGACTATAAGGAAACAGTGTTGCCTCAGGCCTTTCTCTAACCACTGAAAGAGCTTGATATAGGGGCCTTACTAATTTCAATAGGGTTTTGGGGTATATTGTACTACAGTTATAATAAGGAACCCCCGAAACAGTATAGCCAATTATTCAGGGCCCTATAGTAAACTGAGAACTGAAATCTTGAGCAGGGTCGGGGTTTGGTACGACCGAACTAAATTATTAAGGGGAGCTTAAACCAATAAGGTCTGAGCAATCAGCTGGCTTAACTAACGGCTGTATGTAGGCGAATACATTTCGCAACAGAGGCACTTCAACCCAGCCTAAGATGTTTAGTTGCTAAAGTACAGCTAGCGGTATTCTGTTTGAACAAACTTAGGACTTAGGAAAATTTGTGCCTCAAGGGGTGCTCGAGCCGCCTCCCGGAATCCCCTGGATCCAAGATCGGGGGGGCATCAGCTGAATTCTATGTACATGGGCCGCAGCAACTGCACAGACATGCGGTCCGCTCCGTCTGAGGGATTGAGGCTCGGAGCTTCGGGGTCTCCTAAATGGAGAGCTTAAGATAATATAGGATTCTTTTCCCTCCTACTTAGCAAGGACGAGGCCCGCATTGCAGGGTATAGGATTTAGGATTTAGGGGTTCAGGGTTTTGGGGTCTTTGTGGAGTTTCAAGGACATTGCGAACTGAACAAAACAGGGCTCGTAGGAATGGTTCTTTCCGGATGCCGTTGTGGCGAGTCGCGCTCACAGCAGCTTTGTGCTAGAACACTATGAGGATCTGGCGCGGCCAATTGCAATTGAGTTTTTTCGGGCTGGTTTGCAAGTACGAGGCACGCGAAGTGCCGTTTTTCGGGTCACCAAACAGGTGCTTCTCTGCCTCATCTTTCTCAGCCGGCGGATGCAGGAATTTCGCACACGAAGACACCATGCTATTAGAAGCACTCCCTGATCCGATGACCCCTAAGTCATCACTCTACAGAAGCATCTATACCAAACGTCCAGCACACTTTTTAAGGAACTGCTTCAAAGGAAACCTGAAACGAACCGTAAATACATGCTCATACTTTCGAGATTCCACATCTCGGATTCAACGACATCTTCACTGCACCGCCTTGACGCATGCGGTCGCAAAGCCCAGCATCGCTCCCAAATGTCCACCGCCAAGAACATAGCCTGGCTATTTAGGAATGATTTTCGCTACGGAAAGTTTAAGGCTTCAGGTGTACTATGTATGTATGTATGTATGTATGTATGTACATGCTGTCATAGTAAGTGGATACCTATCTGCTTCTACTTCTGTCTCTATGTCGGGGTTGGGACTGTAAGGGCATCGGCCTCTGAGAGTTTAAGATTTAAAGCAGGCCCAGGGTTCATCGTTTAAAGGGCTTACTTGGAGGCCCAGGGGACTTAGTAAGTAGGTTATAAGTAGGGTTATAATTAAGGTAACCCCATTTAGGGTACTTATAACCCTACTTACTAAGTCCCCTGGGCCTTTAAGTAGGGTTTAGAGGCTTAGGGTTGAGGTTTCGAGGGCTTCGACCCTCGGGCCGAAGGCTCCAGAACATGAAAGAAGCTCAGAACGACCAGCAGACGAAGATCCCAGATGAAGTGTTCAGGGCATATAAGGCTTCGGGGGTTTAGGGCTTCGGGGGGCTTGGGGTTTAGGGCTATTTCTCTCTTCCCACTGCTAGAAAGCTTTCGGGCATTGGTTGTGCTTATCCTTTTGTTAGCCTCAACTGACCCCAACCCTGTAAGACTAATCACATTAAACCCTAAACCCTAAACTCATGATTCCTAAGCCTTTAAAGACTCTTAAAGCTCCACCCCCATGCCCCAAACATCCAAAAATTAAAGCACCAATAGTTCAATGCGACCAAGACTTTTTGTTGAGTTTAAGAAGGTAGATACTCAGGTGACCCCAAGGTATGAGCCCCACTTAAACCACCGCACACCGAAACCTTGAAGCCTAAACCTTACACCCTACTAAGCCACAAACCGTAAACTTAGACGCGCACATCCTATCAAGATGCAGACATGGAGCCCGTCGTCGAGAATGCAGCCATCCTGCTGATATCGACAAACAAATCCTTGACGCCGCTCCTCACAAAATGTCGGATGTTCCAAGAATTAATTACCGGATCCCTTTCGCGATCTTTCAACATGCATCCTATCGAACAGGTTCTATATCAGCATCTCCGATTTTTGAAACCCAGGTTTCGCCGAGTTGGGCCTCTTGACTAATTTCCGTGTGCTGAGCCGTAACGCACAAGCTCTGCTGAGTTTCGGGCTCTAGTTGCTTTTTTTGCGCTCTCGCAACTCGGACAAGCCAGACCAACCTAGCTTTAGGATTTACAGATTAACCGCAACCCCAGCTCCCAACAACACCAGATGCCGGGCCTTTAAAGCCTTAAACCATAAATCCCGAAACCGCGATAATCTACAGTATGGACCTTGGGCCCCGAAAAATTGTATAATACTTGTCGTGTGCTTGCAAACTTTGCAGAAAGTTTAACCTTGACGATCGACCCCCCAAGGTCTGCTACAATACCTTATCTTGGTATTGGTATGGTAAAGAAAACCCCTGAAGCATGTTGACACCCGTTCCCCCAAAAAACGAAAGATGGTATCACAATCTGCCCCCACATCCCTCTCTGCATCTTCAGGCCATTTCAGCCCTTTGTATTAACCCCGAAGATCCTATGTCCGTTCCTGCCATTGGGAATACTTTACGTACGCGAATTTGCCTAAAATCCCCAGAAGGCCGCGATGAGAACCTTGAAGATCCCCCTCGATCCTTAAGAGAACTCGCGTATGGTGTACCCAAAAAACCCTGAATCCTAACTCAGCCCTAAGTCCTAAACCCTTAAACCTGAACCCCTAAACCCTACCTTAACCCTGAAGAACCTACCTTTTTAGGGTTCCTTATTCTGATTTCCTTATATAAGTCCTTAAAAAGGTAGGTTCTTCAGGATTTAGGTAAACCCTGAAGGAACCCTGAACCCCTGAGATCCCTCTCCGTCCTTGGGCGCTTGGCGCGATCCGAGACTTTCTCCGGGGCTGATCGCTTCCTTGGCTCTTGGGCCGGACGTCGAAGACGGTTTTAGGGGTTTAGGGTTTACGGGTTTCGACTTTGGGGGTTAGGATTCAGGGTTTATGGGTTTATGGGTTTTAGGGCTTAGGGTTAACCCTAAACCCAACCCTAAACCCTAAACCTTTTCAATGGCTACTTGGGATAGGGTTCGGGTTCAGAGTCTATAGGGTTTAGAGCTTAGGGCCCGTCATCCTGACGTTAAAGGCTTTGACATGTTTTTCTGGGTATTACTGGGGCTTCGGATAGCAGGAATGTAGGATTGGTAGGTGCTTGGGCCCTTGGGGCAGGGGTTCTTCTTTGGTTTGATCGCGACTGCGGTTCCATGTCCCTTGGTTCAGGTGAAGTGGCAGTTCGTTAAAACGGTGTAGCAGGCTTTCAGTACAATTGTTGGAAGGCTTCAGGTTAGCTGTGGAGGTTACCTGTACAATACCGCCGGGCTCTTCTACGGCCTTTGGTACAGGTGCACCGTAGATCAGATCAGAAAGGCTTACAGAGAGTCTCGACTTAGATTGTCTTAATGGACTGGCGGCATAGGTCGATCAAGAAAGGCACTGGTGCACGTGGGGCTTGCAAGCTAATGACTGCTTACCTGTGAAGAGGGTATAGGGTTTTGGCACTGGGGTTTTGGGCTGTGCCTACAGATGTCACGGGGCCACAAGTTGCTTGGAAGTGAACTTCTGCTGGGTTGGGTAAGCAGGACGTTCCGGCCGCAGGACGATTGATTGAGTTGTTTGTTCTCGCGCACGCACGTGCATGCATACATGCTTGCCTGCATGCTTCCATCCGTCTATCGTTGCACAAGGATGTGTATACACCTGCTGCAGCAAGCATGAGTGTGCATGCAGGGGTACTGTGGCGAAATGCATTCTGGTGTAACGGAAGTATGTACTTTCTATGGCGTGGTGTGGTATGGTATGGTATGGTATGGCGACGGAATGGTGATGGCATAGCATGTCATGGCAGTGTACTTGCCGTAAAAAGACTTGTGTTTCGGGCCACGGTGTTGGACGCTTCTAGATTCTAGCTTCTGGTGAGCTCTGTGCAGCTGTTGATTGACACCGATCTACAGCAAAAATTGATCTCGCCGTTCTTCACACATGTGGAGATGTTGGGCTGTTCGAGCCATTTGAGCTGGTTTGCGAATACTCGGGGGCCAGAGGGGTGGAACCAGCAGCCAGATGTCCGCGTAGTGTTCTGATTGCGCTGGCTCAGACCTTTGCATCATCTGGCCCTGGCCTAAACCTAAACCCTACGCCCTTTCACCCTAACCCTAGACCCTAAGCCTGAAACGCCAAAAGCCTCTTAAAGACCCATCCAAAGCCGCTTCATGCCCGACTTCGGGTTCCTGAGACCTGGCGGCCAGTACCGTCTTAGCGGTCGTTTTCACGAGCTAATTGTAAGGCATCATGACAGTGGCAATGTCGGTTGTTGCAGTAGTAATGAAAAATGATGGTCGGGTCATGAATAATACGACGGTTGGTGACACTCAGAGCAAGACGATTGTTTGCAACAATGTTGTCGTCACTGTTGCTGCAACAACCGTCAAGATATAGCAGTCATAGTGACAAGGTTATGAAGAATTACTGACAACAAGAGTACTGTACTTCCCAATAACATTAGAAACAGTCTTCAGCATTTCTGCTTCTGCAACCCGAGCATCTTCTTCCTGACCGCGCTGGCTGCGACCTCAAGGCTTGCGTCCAGCGACCTCAGAGGCTTGGGTCTAGGGACTTGCTAGAATCAGGGTTTAGGGTTTAAGGGTTTAGGGAGAGTTTAGGTGTTTAGGGTTTAGGGGTTTAGGGTTTAGGGGTTCAGAGTTTAGGGTTTAGAGTTTAGGGTTTACGGTTTAGGGGTGTAGGGTTTAGGCGGAAGCCCTTCAATGCCTTTCAGGCCCTTGTCACTTGTAGTGTAGACGGAAGGATATCGTTGGGATGCTCGGCATTGAGATTTCGCGCTCAGGGTGTGGGGAGGGGGCTTAAGTTAAAGTAATCTTCTCAAAAAGTGGGAACCCCGCATCTGATTCGGAACCGTCAAGGCTAACCCCTCTGAGAAACCCCTAAGCATATCCTCCAAGCCAGGTCCTAGTTCGAAACCTTCGCAGTTGGTTCTGATCTCAATTTACGTTTTACGTGGGGCTCTGCGTGTTGAAGCTTATAGGGAGCGTAAACCCTAACCCTTTTTTGAATCCGTACTGAGGCCGATGAAACCCCAAACCCCTAGACCCTAAATCCGAGAGCCCTGGCGCCCTGAACTGAAGTCGTCGCTTCACGGAGTCGCTGTCTGCTCTGTTAGGGTTGTTTTCGGGTTTATGGGTTAGGGTCTAATTAAGGTTTAATTAGGGTTTAGGGTTTAAGGTTTAATTAGGGTTTAGGGTTTAGGGAGTTTAGGGGTCCCAATTACACTGAAGGCTTTAGCACTGCAATACGGGGGCCTTACTGTTAGAATAAGCATAAGGCTCGTTTAAAAGGGATCTATAACAGGGTTCGATGGTACAAGGGCCTTGATATTTACAATAGAGTTTGGGGAATATTATACTATAATTATAAGGAACCCCCAAAACAGTATAGGTAATTATTAAGGCTCTTCTATTGCGCGGCTTCAGCGCTGTGGGGCTGTAAGGCTTGGGCTGTAGGCCATTACGGTTTCATGGCTGTAGTGCTTCAAGAGCGAGACCGAAGACGAGAAAACAAACTTGAACCGAATCCATGCTTAGGATGGTTTAGGGTATAGGGATTGTGGTCAAACTACGTCGCGCGCACTGAGCAGCTGCAGCATGTTGTGTCGTGGCTGTCGGTCGTGTTTGTGCATGGGCATATGCATGCAAAAACCATCATGCAAACAGAAAGAATGACATGAACTGTACCGGAAAAAACTTGCACCAAAGGTCGAAACCTCAACAACGCACAAGGGAGCAAATTATGCTAGAATTACAATAAGAAATAGTTTAGGCCATAATTCAGCCGAGAAGCACCACGGCAGGGAGTGTGTCGTTCGGACCCTGACATGAAGAGGGTCCCTCTGGAACCTGAACGAAGTCTCTTGGCATCGTCGCTGCTGGCCCCAGCCTCAAGTGCTCAAAGGTTGCCAAAGGCTAACTGGAGGCTCAAAGGGTGTAAGACAGGGGTATACTGCGCTATAATTACCATACGGAGCTCCCAACATAGTATAGGTAATTATTAGGCTGTTAAGGCTTCTACAGTACGGTTTAAGGTTTTAAGGTTCGAAGCAAGGTGTTCTGGTTAGCAGTCCATATTAGTGAGCAGCTTACATAGTCACATGGTCTGTGAAGTTTAGGAAAAGGCTTACGGCAGTTTGGGCTGCCTAAGATGTCAGAACTTGTTGAGACTCCTCTGCTGCTGTCGCCGCCGCTCTTTTTTGGGAAGCCTCTCTAATGCTCTGCTCGCTGCGGCACACTGGCTTTCGAGAGTTCAATGGGACCACCTAGGAAGTGGGTACTCGACAGGACCAGACGTTGTGATCGGGGGCTGAGGAAGTGTAGCGACCTGTAGAGCGGCTGAAATCTGTGGTCGGGAATCCGAAATCGTAGCTCGCCAACCGCGCACCAGTCTGTTGTGCGGAACATGTAGTTTGTGCAGTTGGTTGGCGGATCGAGTTTTTGTTAGATTGGTGCCCGCGGCTCCAATTATTCCAATGTAAGACACCCAAATTTTACGAAAAATCTCAAAACTGTAAACTTTAACCCGAACTTACTGAACCCTGAGCCCCAATCAACCATATGCTCCCTGAGTCAAAATCTGAAAACCCCACATTGGTCCAGCAAAGCAGAGGGAAGCTAAGGCAAGAAATGGAGAGGGCTGCTATATTAAGGTTTTCTAAATGGGTTTGGTGTCTTTAGGGCTGAGGGGTTTTGAGTTTAAGGGCGGTTGAAGGGTTTTGGCTTTAGCACTCATAACTGGCTAGGGGAGAACAGGCTGTTGCCTCTCTAGGGCCTGGAAAGGTGGGACGAAGCATACCTCACGTATTAGAACCCGTACGTCTCCCGTGCGCTACACCATTTGCCCAATCCTTTTTCTGGAACTTCAACACGCAATCGCACCTTAAACGCGAAGTCCCAAGACCCTAAACTTTTCCCCAAGGGTCCAAGTACCTAATAATCATATACTCTGCAAAATCCTAACCTACATAACTACTATCCTAAAACCGAGGACCCAATTCTTGGGTCCTTTGGACCCTTGGGGTTTACTCTAAGACCGTATAGTCGTCAAACCTAGAGCCCGAAGCCAAAAAAGACTCCTCAAAAAAGCCCGCACTTTCTACGATGTCTACAGTATTTTCCTGGGCGGATGCTTCGAAGGGCGAATACTGGAACGAAAGGAAACCTACGACAACGGTGGTGCCAACATCTTCTACAATTCCGAGAAAGGCGAGCAGAAATGAACAGTATTGTCAAATGTGTACATGTGCATGTATGTATGTACGTATGTAATGTGAGTGGAAAGTATTGTAACGTGGTGTAATGTAATGTAACGCACTGCATCGCGCTGTATTGTAATGTAATGCAATGTAATTTAGTGTATGTGTGTATGCATGCATGCATGCTGCATGCATGGGTGTATGTATGTGTGTAGGTATGTATGCATGTATCTATACATTCTGTATGAATGTCTGTTTGTATGTCTGTAAGCAACAGTAAACACATGCATGAAAACATACATGTATATCTACATTTCATCACACCTGGCAAACTAAGGGTATGCGCCGGGAACTATTTTTATGATTATCTTATGGTTTTCTTATGGTTTAGGTGTTTTCCCGTTTACGATTTTGATACGGTTCTGGTTACGATTTCAATACGGCTGCGCGGGAAAGCACGGCTCGGAAACCAGTCCTGAAAAAGGCTGGAGACGTATCAGAATCGTATCAAAAGCGTATCAACATCGTAACGAATCGAAATCATATCAATATCGCATCAAAATCGATCCTCAAAAGTCGTATCCAAACCGTAAAACATATCAAAATCCTAACCGGAAGGATCCTTGAAATCATATCAACAACGTATCGAAATCGTAAAAATAATTATTCATGGAAATGGCTGTTTGCCAAGACTCTGAAGTCACAAATCTACATATATATATATATACACATATATATATTGGCATATGTATATACATACATTTACCTCTAAATATATGTAATTATATATATATATATTAATATACACCTATGTTAGCCTATGGTTTTCTGATTTGGTGGTCGGTCCCGGGATCACAATCGAAGATTCGTCCAAACATGTTCCCTCGTCCATGGTTGGGACTAGTGAACTATAGTCGTAGTCTAAGGGTTGAGGAAAGCAGAATGCATGCTAGCGCAAGCTTTCACCCCACAAAAGCGGCACTGCAAAACTCATATGCCAGTCCGGGCTTCAGCCGAGAATCTCAGTGGGTGTTGGGAGGGGTGTCAACAGTGCCGGAGGCGTCGATGGCGCCGGCAGCCTAAGGTGCTCTTGGATTTCAATTGCTTGAACAAGGCAGGCGAGCTTGACGAGTCTGATGATGAATTCAATCGAAGGCGTAAGGCTGGTAGTCGCAAACTGCATGCTCTTTCGGGAAGCAGGTGCAGTAGCACTTTTTTGTGGCACCCAGGCTTGGCGAGCTTAGTGGGGATGCATTTGACAACCACATTTCCGTCCCTCATGATTTGGGAACCAATGAACATGTCTAGTACCCAATGCGTCGATGAGAAGACTGGCTGCTCAAAAGCCTTCGCCCGACAAGACCACGAACATATTATGTGTATATTTAACCATGTATATATAATATACATACATAATATGCATCACAATCGACTTGTGCACCCAAAACAAGCTGAAATCCTGAGGACGGCCGAGAATCTCAGCTGGCAAGGGGAAAGGGGTCACGGGCGTGAATGGCGCTGGCCCAAGCCTGAGAACTCAAGTCATCCCGGGACTTCTAGGGGGGTAGGGGGAGCGGGGGTTAGGGGGCCTTCATCCCCATAAAAAAGGACCCAATAAGGCCAGTTCAAGGAAGTATAGTCCCCTAACACCCTCCCCCCTACCCCCCTAAGGGTCCCTGTGATCAAGGCAAGCGGGATTGACGAGTCTGAGGATGACTTGAACCGATGGCACAAGGCTGGTAGCCACGAACTGCGTGTCCCTTCGGGAAGCTTGTAGTACGGGGGTCTTTATCCGGTAAAACCCGAAGGGTTTGGGCCTTGGGATAGGGTGTATAAAGGGCCTAGGAGGTTTCGATTGCACCCAACAACCACTTATGCAAACGCACTTATTCGCAGAAGCATTCGGCCCCGACGTCCTAAACCATGCAATCCCTAAGAACATTGTGGGCATGTGCTTGGGTCGGATCCTTGGGGAGTCCGCGAAGTCCAGGAAAGCGTCGTTGGCGGTCCTAAGACAATACCAACAATCAAAACAACAATCGAAATTGCAAGAATCCGAATGCACGTAATGGTAACAATGGGAGCCACAAAAGCAATAGCAATGCTGCTTGTAAATACGCAAACAAAACGGACATGAGGACAATGATGAAGGCCAACATAATAATAACCATAATGATAGCTACTATTATGAATTACATGTGCACGAATACGACTAATGACAGCTTGTAACGCTATTGACAAGAGTAAGAAAAGTAGTGAGCATAATCACAGTAACAGCGGTAATCATAGTAGAAGAAATGACGCTAACTGCAGAACTGAGCAGGAGGATGTGTCTGTGTGTGTGTGTACCTATCTGGGCATCTTTGAGAAGCCTCACTATTCGGTACCGATTGCACAGCTTCGAGACAAACGGCAACAAGACAGTGGGAGACTCTCGTGAATCTCTCCCAAGCTCGAGCAGATCCAAGAAGTCTCGCAAAGCAGCCTAAGCCCTAAACCCACGACAGCCGAGAATCCCAGTGGGTACTGGCAAAGGAGTCAAGGGCGCTGTAGGCGTCGACGGCACTGGGCCGAGCCTGTGCCTCGTGATTCTGATTGCCAGAGGTTTCTCATGATTTGCTGTTATCATTATTACTCTTATTCTTATTATCATTCTTATTGTTGTTGTTAGGAGTAGTAGTCGTAGTATGAGTAGCAGCAGTAGTAGTAGTGGTAGTGGTTAGTAGTTGTTGTTGTACTATTATTACTATTACCATTATTGGGATCCAGGACATTTTTGGGATTACAGGGTGAAGGGATCTTGAGCAAGCCGCAAGCCGTGAGAAACACAGAATCAACACAAGGCAGGTGCCTGTTCGGGAAGCCTGTTCAGCTCCGCTTGTCCTACGGAGCCTTAGAAAGCTCCAAATTTAACTCAATAATTAAGCAGGTACCAAAGGGGTACTGCAAGGACTAGGATATGGCATACTGATAAGAAGGGTACTACAAGGGTAGTGCAGGAGCTGCTATCAGCCATGCAGGTTGGTCCCCTGTTGTGGATGTCTGGGGCGGAGCCCGCGACCGGCACGACGGAGCCACAGGAAAGCACAGGATATCGGAGTTTGTACATATTAGGGAACGCATTATGCCCTATGTACGGTCCCTGCTGATGTTTGACATAGGATCTAACTCTCCGGAGTCTGTTTTGGTTTCCTGTTTTTGTGAATCTCCCACATGAAGCCTAACTTCTGGGCACAGCTGTGTGTCGGAAGGTTCCCAAAGCCTGAGACGAGCAGAAACAACAAAGCCGGAGACACTGCAAAGGCACTGGCGATTCGGACCGATTTTGAACGCTGTCAATGCAAAAAATTAGATGCAAGCCGACGCCGGACGTTGCCACGACAGCCGATGCTTTTTGTGGGAGTGGGAGTGAGGTTTGTGGGTAAGGGCTTAGATGGGTTTAGGGAGTCGGGAAAAGCCTCCGGTGCTCTGGGAATGCCATGTGGTTTCCAGCTGCACCCAGGCTTACAAAGCCCAACCGAGAAACCCATGGCCAACCGAAGAAGCAATTTTGGGAACGTGGGCGTGGGGCAGCAAACCGCCGCCTTTTGTGGCAAACACCCGAGAGGCCTCCGCGACCATTATATATCGTAAAGCTCGGCAGATTGAGATAGCGTTTTCAGAAACTGCGCGTCCCTTATTAAGGGGCTCTTGTTTTCGGCGGCAACTCGCATATGAAACCCAGCATTAATGCTAGACAAGTGTCATCGAACAACAGTCGAACCCAAACTCCAACCTTGTCCTAAACCCTAAACCCTACAGTATGTACAACAGCCGAGATTCCCAGGGCTGATGGGTGCTGGGAAAAGGTGTTCTGGCTGTGTCGCTGGCGCCGGCAGAAGCCTCAGGTGCTTGTGTATGTTCAGTCTAGTGGTTTTAAGGGGAGTCTGGGAGTGTGAAAGTTAGTGGCTATGGTTTGAAGGCAGCTGAAATTAAAGAGTGCGAACATGTTTGGAAACGATAGCGAACGCTGAATCACAAACTACGTTCCTGCTCGGGAAGCCTGTCATGTGCCGGCTCTTGGTGCTCCAAGCGGGGATGTGCTACAAAAGCTTTTGCGGCTTCTGTGGAAGCTCTTGGGACGAAGCTGCTTAAAGGCTTTGCAGTGCAGTGATTTGTTTGCTTGGGGTTCCATATTCCGTACATCTGTGGTCGGGAACACGTAAGTAAGCATCTCTGCTTGCTGCATTACGATGCTGAGTAGGCCCAGGGAGGAAACTTTTGCAAGAATCCGAAACCTCGGATGCACTTGCTTGTTCAAAGACGCAGAAACGCTGCTACAAACGGAAATAAGAAACTTGGACAATCGAACAACTCTGAAAAATCACAGCGAGCACTGAAAGACATTCAATTCCACGCTCCCCTAAACCCTTTTTGAACAGGCTTGTACATACCCGCCTGGATCTCAGAGTCGCCCTAAACCCTTATAAACCCTAAGCCCTCAAGCCCTAAAGCCTAAATTCCCACCCAGGCCTGCTTAGGCCGCACCCACCCTTTTTCTAGGGTGCCTGGACCCAGAGGACGTCCGGCAGTGGAGCCATTGGAGAGTGGTCAAATTCAGCCCCTAGGGCTGAGCCATGCCATTGGGCCACCTGGGTGGCGCCCATGTTTTCAGACCCCCCCGGCCCCCTGCGGCCCCGCCTGGCCCCTGGCCCCCCTTTGGGCGGCGGCCCCTGGCCGTGGTGGGAATTGAGGGCGCCAGCCCTAAACCCTAAAAGGTAATATTTTGGGTGGTAGCCTGTGTAAGCTCACAGCAGGG